>JAUUDY010124415.1:9645-22970 GCA_032361765.1 Panulirus inflatus
TTCAGTTAAGCCTTGTACAGTATTGACAATGTTTCATTTTCAATTGATATTTCTTCTCGGAATACTTTCAAAGTTATAAAAACTGGATGGACAGGTAAAAATCTTGAGCTGTGATTTTTCATTGAATGCCTATTATTTGCTTTGTATGGTGAATTTGCTTGGAATGAAAAAAATTAGAGATGTTTGGTTCTCTGCTACCTTATGTATTGAGTTGTGATTAGAAATGGGTGATGGTAGGAATAACTACATAATAAGACTTATTATCACATATCTATTTCCTATCCCAACTTTGTTTTATGCTATGAGACCAAGGTATACATTGTGGTGTACATGGAATTTAAGAAAATTTTTGCCACACAATTTGATAACAAAGACAGATAAAACCCACCGGAAGGAAAGATTATACATAGAAGCAACCCAATATATTCTTGGGTAAACCAAGCTCACAGAAACACTGCTCTTCCTGAAGTCAAGGGTGTCCTTTTCCTTACATTCTTGGTCTTTTTCGTAGTTCACATTCATACTGCAGAATCATTGATGACTGCTACAAATTCCACAATGTCTTGATACATACTTATCATCTCCCATTATTTTAAGTCTTTTCATGCCTTTCTTTTAACTTCTTCATTTGTGCTTATGTTCTGAAAAAACCTTGTCAACATACACATTTTTGTTTTCATGGTACAAACAGGATGATTTTGCTTCATTGGCATGGTGATTACACTCACCAACAGTCATTTATTAACTAAATTTTTAAGTGCTTCTGGTAGGTCACACACTGAAAGGTGCAGAAATGGTAAACAGCCAAAATTTTTAGGAAATATTCTGTTTGTACCGCCATTCTGTTGTACATATGAAAGCACAACACATAAAGGTGATGTACGTAACGACATTTGTTTATAGTGTGGATAAAGTCAATCACTGAATTTAGAGAAAAACTATGATAGAAGCCACATTATGATAATGAATGTGATGGGCAAGAAGGGAAGTACAGCCATTGGTGGCATATAAATAATCTTGGTTGACCAGAGAATTAAAAATTTTTTAACTCGCCTCAAAGAATTAAGTAGGTTTTATCCCATGGCATTGCATTTTGGTGTTTGCCAGACTGTTCTCCAAACACCTTTATTACATATTACTGGGTTCAGTTAATCCTGAGACATCCTAGTACACTATCACACATAGTTTTACATGGACATTGTTTTAGATGAGTTTGATTCATAAATGAAATTTGCACTTATTAATGGTGTTAATAGGTGCCTCATTGATTCAAGTCAAACAGCTAAGCATCAGTCTAATTGGGACATTCATTTTTGTGCTTTAGCATGATTTTAAGCTTGCTCAGCCGTAGTGTAGTAAAATCCTTTGAATGATGGAAATGTCATGTATTTACCACTCATATTGTGCAACGTTGCCCAAGACATGGCAGTAGTGTCCACATTGGAAACGTATTTCAAAGCCTCTGTGTGTCCAGGGTCTAATCAAAATGCTTATTTGCACAGGTGTAAAATGTTTATATTTCCTTGTTTATGGCATATATTTTTTATCATTCACAGATTATAGTTATTAGTATCCTTACAATATTTCTCTGAACATACTTTCTGTATATTGGTTACTGATGTTAGTTATATAAAGACTGTATTTTCAATTGTCTTTAATTCACCTTCCTATGCTGTAGACAACAGTGAGTTAATTGTATAGGTCCATTTTTATGGAATACTAATACTAATAACAGGAATTATATGTGGTGAGTCACAAAATTGATTAAAGTATTGAAGGTACACTACATGTGCCTTCCCTTTGAAACTACGTGTGAAATTCGAGTCTTTAGCTAGTGTTAATATGCTATCACTTACAAGACACATTTTCACTCTAACATTAGTCAAATAGTCAAGCAGGGTGAGATAATTTACAAAGAAGGTTGACAAAGAAATTTGATGAAAAAAAATTTACCCACAATATGTACTAATGTAAGTTACCTATTAATCTCTCTTTTGTCATTTTCATGAGTCACAGCTTCTTTAATATCAACACCTGATGGATAACATGTATTGGTAATAGTTCAAAGCAAATTATTGGTGAGTAAACAGGTGATTGAATGATTACCATGTATTTAAGACAAAATAGTTGTGAGAAAAACTGGAGATATCAAGCCATTAATTTTAAAATACCATTGTGTATGGCACTTGAAGCACACCTGCACCTACAGCATATTGATTTTTATGTTACTTATACCAAATGGGTTCAAAAAAAAAAAGATTCAAATTGATCACATGTATTTTAACATTAATGAATCAGATATAGCCAGACATGATGAGAGACTATGTAATGCTGGGAACATTTTTGAGTGGGATGATAAAATTTGACATCAGTGGTCTTAATGATCTTAGCACTTGATAGACCAAAGGTGCCATAGAGGGGAGGAACTTGGGGAATAAAATGGTCATTTTCATTATTATTATTTATTTGTTTATTATACTTGATTGCCGTTTCCCATGTTAGTGAAGTGGCGCTAGGAAACAGACAAAGAAAGACCCATCCACTCACATGCATATATATGCACAAACATGTACATGTACATTTAAATAGCTAAAAGAGGAAATTATTATTATCATTATCAATGTTATTATTTTGTAGCCACAAGAGTCCTTTAATGTGGTTGCTGCAGCCTCAAAGCTGCATTTTATGTGAAAGCAAGGTAAGATAGACTCCTCTAAGGTAAGAAGATCCTTGAAGATGTTGTACTCTTTTCCATCCATTAATGATGTTACAGCTTCTTCAAAGAAGATTTCTTACAAAAGATGTTACGACTTGCAGATGGAGACTACTAAAATTAATGAGTGTAATTGAATTGAATAAAGTAAATTATGGTAACTTTTTTCCAGGTTACTGATGGCAGTGATAATGGTGAAGACAGCAGTGGCATTATGGGTGGTATTTTTGCTGGAGGTTTGAGTGGACCACGAAGACAGTACACTTGTCCATTGTGCCCAAAGGCCTTTCTCTTCCCATCTCATCTCGAACGTCACGTTCGGACTCACACAGGGGAACGAACCTTTGCCTGCCCATATTGCCCTCATCGAGCTGCACGGAAAGACCATCTGGATGTTCATCTTCGCACACATTCTGGAGAAAAGCCCTTTGCTTGCCCTCATTGTCCATTTCGAACTGCCTTCAGAAGCAGTCTTGATGGCCATCTTAGAACTCATACCTCTTAGGACCAACAGCTAGCACATTCTCTTCATGACCACCAGCCAGCACATACACACCACTCAGGATCAGTAGCCAGCACACACACACACACGCAAACACAAAGAAAATGAGTACCTGGCATAGGCTAGGGTGTTTGTGTGTCTCCATAAATACAGAGGAGTAAGAGACAAAGTAAATATATACAAGGTTAGGAGATGTAGCACACAAATAGTAATCACACACACAACACTCTCTTCCCATCACACACAAATAGTAATCACACACACAACACTCTCTTCCCATCACACACGAATAGTATTCATACACACAACACTCTTCCCATCACACACAAATAGTAATCACACTGTTATTCAATGTTTGTAGGAAAAGGTTTAAACAGTAATTTCTGTTTCTTTCAAAATTTTGGAGGATCTGCATCTCATGAAGCCTATTGTGTACAAGTATGAGGGAAAGTTGAATACGAAGGGGCCTCTGCTTCCTGTATGCATCAGATATTCAGTTTGAGTGCCAAATTTTGAGTCAAAATGGGATTTGGGAGTGTAAACTCCCCAGGTTTAAATTGAATGAAGGATTGTTGCCAACTTCAGTGAATCAATATCTTATTTTTCTCCTTTTAAGGAAACCCAATTTGTAAGAGAGTGAGTGGATAGCACTGTGACATGAACAAGTGTAGTAAGTTGGTGTATGAAAGTGCAGCTTGCCAAAGGAGAGTGAAATTTTTATTTTTAGTATAACCAGAAGGCAACACTTTGTCAATTGATCATCTAAATTCTCCTCGTTTGTAGGAAAATGTAATCTGGTAAGCTTTATTACTCTTCACAGTATTACTTTTGGGGATGATTTAAGACCACTTGCACTGTCTGAACCAAAAATATTTAGTATGGACTCGGATACAGGAATGGACCAAAACCAGTTCTTCATGAGAAGGCTAGAGATGAAAGCAAAAAAGTGACAAGGGAAGAGCACCAGAGAGCAAATATTTGGTGATATGAGAACTGATGAAAGAACAATATCAAAAGGTAAAACAATCAGAGCTAGAGTTAGGAAAACTGAGGAAGCATCTCAAGGATTATGAAGGGAGTCATGAGACTAGAGAAGAAACAGAAATACAAATTAGTGGAAGGTGTTCAGGAGATACAAATCCAGAGGAAAGAAGATGAACCAATTAAAAAGCCAAAATCTGATGTGTCTTCTCTGGATGTACCCTAGTTTGTGCAATCAGGGGAAAGAACTAAAACACAAAATCTATTGACAATACTGGGTCAGGGAATCACAGGGGCATTACCAGGAGCTTTTCATATGGAGGAAAGGACAAAAGGACACATAAAATCCATTGAATCAATATCAAATAATGTTCAGGTGGAGAAAAGGACAAAAACACACGCACAAACTGACAAAAGTAGAGGGCAGGGAAGAAGGAGCATTTTCAGAAGCAGATCAGCTGATCATGAAGAGTGAGGAAAAGGAATATAGACCCAGGATGACACAAACGAGGTACACAGGAAATTGAGCAAAGCAGTCCAAAGAATAATATGCACTGTTAGAGATGAAGCAGTTAAGGAAGTCTATGTGCAAATTGATGGAAGTTTTAGAAAAGCACAGAGCATACAGGACCAGTGCTTGCCAGCCAAAATTGGAGTTACACAGAAAGGTAGAGGCACAGATGTTGACACTACCACACTGAGGGATCTAGCTGAAAAATATGAGGCACCAAAATTAGAAAGGTTAGTAAAGTAGGAGGATGACAGATGTAAATCACTGTTTATTTTTGGCTTGGAAGATCATACAACACATATGGAAGAATATAAAAACAAGAGGAAATGCATACTAAAAGATAGCTGAGGCTATGGGACTACCAGCAATAATTTCCATGATAAAGGAAAGAATTAGCGGTTATAACCAAGACAAAGAGGTGACCATTATCGTACAATTTGACTTGAAGTCATCGAGCCAGGAAAAGCTAGAAATCTGAAAGGCAAGGTGGAATTCAATGGAATGTTCATCATGTGACAAATACAAGGAAGAGAGGAAGAAAACCACAAGCAGAAGACAAAAACTGAAAAAGCCACATGTGGCAAGAGGATGGAGCAGCCCAGCAAGGACTGCAGAAAGGGTAGATGCCACGAAATTGGATTGTCAGACTGAAAGTAATGTATTCAAATGTTGTTAGATTAAGAGTTAGTTGTAAACAGCTGGAATTCAAGGATTGTATCAGGGAAAGTGCACCTGATATTATTGGAATCATGGAAACAGGGCTCACCTGTTCTGCCTAGAGGGGTACATGATAGCAAGAAAGGAAAGAGAAGGCAAAGGAAGAGGGAGCCTTAAGTTTCAAGAAATAGTGCAAGATGGCTGATTCAGACAGAACATAATGGGAAAGAAGTGCATAGTGGCATCATTGTTATATAATCCTCCAAACAAATGCAACAAACTGGAACAAATAAATAATTATAACAAGGAACAATCCAGATGGTACATAAAGGAGCAAAACACTTCCTTGAGATCATACAGTACTGATGATAGGGGATTTTAATTATAAAGAGATACACGGGGAATTGGGATTCTCATGATAGAGAGTCGTGGAGACACAAGACTTTAGAGTAGTGTATACAGGAAAATTCCCTGTACCAACATGTCAGTGAGCATATTAGGGTGAGAGGGACTGATACACCATCATTACTAGATCTTATTTTCACTCATACTAGCATGGATTTTGGGAACATTATATATGATACACCAATTGGAAGAAGTGATCATGTTATGCTCAAATTTGAATATGTGGTAAAAGAGGACATTAACAGCAGAGGTGAGACGAAATAAAGAAAAATTAAATTGAAGACACTACAAAAACTTCCATAAATTCTATGATAACATAGACTGGGAGATTGAATTCAGTAGCCAGGAACCAGAGCTTTCTTATAAGGGGTTCTGTGAACCATAGAAATATTAGGATTGCATTCAAGTATGTAAACAAGAAAATGTTTTGTAAGCTATTTATAACATAGACCAAAGCTGGATTATGCCTCGAGTCTGGACATCACGCCAATCTATTTATATCTCTGCCACCCATTCCCTCCAGGAACTCCCTCAAGGGGATGGCCACAGCAAAAGAGTCTCCATAACTGGTGAACTTCAGTGCCATTTCTTAGCCTTTAGTGCCTCACCCTTAACAGGCCACTAGAGGAGAGCAACTATAGCACAGTGTTTGCAGAGGCTCCTACCTAATGTTCCTACCAACTACTTCTATTAATGTGTCTCCCTAATGTTCCAACCTACTACTGCTACATACAACTTTTATCTATTGCTCCAACCATTTTGCCAAAAGCCAGGGCTAGGGCATAAGTGTTCTCGAGTGTTATTTGTGATAATGAGTTGTGAAACACAAGTGTTGTCGAGTGTATTGTGATAATGAGATATTGTATGTTTGTGGAAATAAAACCAGCAGTCCATGTGTGGGAGAGACAGAAAGAAAAGACAGCTACCTGGGTCAGAGGAGTGCAACTTGACCACCAATGAATTGCTGAATCATTATGCAGTAGTCACAAACACACCCGATACCCAGGAAGGTAGCACCGGTAACATACCTCCCTGGTCATTGGTTGCCTACCAACTACTACCTACAGAAACTACACCTAAAAAGCAAAAAGATCTGATTTAGAGGGTCCAGGGAAGAGTAACCAAGAAAGTACTTAAATTAAGAGGACTTAACTACAATGAGAAGTTGAGGGCAATAAAGCTGTCCAACATGGGAGGATAGGAGAGAGAAAGGGAACCTAAAAACAGCCTTAAGTTTCTAAATAAGCTGGATGATATTGACAGTGGACGATTCAACAGATGCACCCCCATAGTAACTAATGACTCAAGAAGCTGGACAAAAAGATCTTCAGAAATGACATGAAGAAGTACTGGTTTGGTATCATGGTAGTGGATGGAATAAAATAAGCAAGGAAATGATGAATGTTGGCAGTTTGCAATGGTTTGAAAGGCTACTTGTTGGCTTAAAAAGTTAAGGAAATGAAGCCCTACAAGTGTACAACTCTTCCCGACATTGTACGAATGGGTTAATACACGCACACACACCCCTTATGACCTACATCTATAATTACACTCATCATGTGCTGGAGTAGCATAATTTTTAAGGTCAAGCTGCACAGAAGTGGCAAATTATAAATTTCTAGCAATGCCATAGGCATTAGAGGTGATTACAATGTTGTTTGATCTTTTAATCAGTGGCTATGTGTTTGTGTATCTGCATAGTAGTAGATTCCATTTGATCCTTATTTGAACGACTATGTTATTATATGAGAAGAGCCAGTTATTACCACAGTAATAAACCCCTTACTTCGGATGGAGGTTGTGAACATACAAGTACCTGTAAGATTGGGCATTAGTGTTTAACTATTGGCTATAGGTTACGAAGGGATGTGTGAATAAAATTTTCTAAGGTGTTTTATTACAAAACAACTTATGCTGTGATACATTAATAGAAAAACTATTATGTAAGATATTTTGTACCTAAATTACATCGGCCTTTTGTCATTTTCTGCATTGTGAAGATTCCATTGTATGACATTCTGTAAACATTCCAGTCACCCCCATACTGTACAGAATTATTCATTTTTTAATTGAAATACTTTTGTAATTTGTATTTGCAACTAGAATTCCTTTGATCTATTTGCTTCATGTAACTGCTGTTATATTAGCTGCCACATTAGTTTCAAACAATTTCATATTGTGCATATTTATCTCATCCAATTTTTTGATGAAATAGCAGGATGTTCAGGCAGAACCTCAACGAAGCACTGTGGTCATTGCACACTTGACACATGAATCAGGTGTCCCCTTTCACACAAAATAACCCATTCTGTCTTACCATTTCTTTTTTGGTCTTTCCTTATACCTACTTGCATGCACATATATCCTTTTTACAATATCTTATATCAGTTCTTTCCATATATTTACACTGTCAGTGGACATGATCTTGTGTCTTCTGTCCATGCATTCCACATTCCCCGAGTCCATTTTTCCCACAATCACATTAACCTATCTTCCATACTTGACCTATATTTCATGAGCTTAAATTGATGATCATATATATCCTCTAAAGTTACCCACATCTCAGCAACAGATCCACTTTTATTAATTATTCAGTTTCTTCATTATAATTTGCTTGCCTTTCTGTACCAGATCCTTCATCCAGCCACAATGTGCTTTCCAGATATTATCCTCTGCATCACTTTTCATATCTCAGAGACTTATCCTTTTCAAATAAAGAAACGTTGCTTTTATTTTTCTTCTTTATGCACTTGCAAAATAATTTTCCACTATCTCCAACTAACAATAAGTTAACAAGTAAAACAATATCATCTTAGTAGCATGGTTAGATACAATTTCCATCTGTCTTTCCTGTTACGATTCTAATACTTCCATCCACAACCTCTTAAATAATTTAATGAACTGTGTGTAAAATATCAACAGCAGATTCTGTTTTTGACAGGGAGTGCTTTATCTCCTTTCTCCTCATATGCATTCATTTTTTCTATTCACCATTTTTAGTAGTTTTCTGCCCATAAAGATCAAGTGTAGTTCATAACTATTTGTCCTTATGTACTTGTCCTAGAACAGTAATATCACGAATACTCTCCTTTTTTCATGGCATTGTCATTTTTTTACCTTAATGGTAAATGTCCATAAAATCATTTTCACTGAACCTGATACTAATTATGTTATCAATCCATTTTCTTAAGTTTGTACACTTGTCTTTTACATCAATTTTCCATAATCACTTTGAATTGTATGGCACAGTCCATCCATCCTTGCAAGCTCTCCCTCTTTTCATTTTGTTTCTTTAGTGCAACAGCAATAAAGCATCACACATCCCTCTCCTCATTGTTGATTGAACATAGATATTTTTCCTTCATTTCCATCTCACTTTATAGTGTAAATTTTCATATTATTATCTGTCACTTCCTCATAATGCTGTTACTACTCACAAAAGTACTTTCCCTTTTTCATATGATCTTTCAATTTCTTATTTCTATGACAGTTCTTATGATGTACTTAGTCTGTCCATATATTTTTTTGTAATGATGGGTTTCCTTATAATATTTCTATATTTTTTTTGAAAGTTTCCTTGTCTCCAGAATTTATGAAAGAGTATGTTAAAATCACTATTCAAATTGTATCAGATGGTACCACCTTATCATGAGCCATTGTTCATGTCAGTTGTCAGTACATTACTAGTTTGTTTAGTTTGTCAATTCTGTGAATATTAAGGATTCCGATAAACGTTCTGAGTACTGCTTTTTTTTTTTTTAAATCAAAGATAATACAATAAATACTAATCCAGGTACTTCTGAAGTGACTGTATCACTATCCTTTAGTTCAATATGTATTTTTTTCTCTTGTGTGGTATCTATTTTTTTTTTTGCATGTGTTCATGTTTAATTTTTCATTCTATGTTAATATACTGTTTACAGTTGCTCTGTGAACAAGTCCATCAAATTTCGTTTTTTATAAGCATTATACATATTGTACATCACTTTTATATTTCTTTAAATGAGCATGCAGTATGTTTGCTAGTAATTCCATTTTCCAGATGCATACAAGAGAACTTTACACTCTTTAGACTTCATCTCTTTAATATGATTTATATTTTTCCGTTCCCTTCTCTTTGCCTCCTTTCTGCCATTTGAAAACCAAGTTTTTAAAATTTACAGCTGTCACCACACTCACTTTTGTCTTCACTTCGTTCCATTTATCCACTACTTTGTTGCTACAAAATTATTTTACGATATCTTCCCTGCCTTCTTTGGTTGAGTGGCTTATCTCAGTTTCAAAGAAATACATTTTATCTCCACAATTAAATCTGTAGTAACACTACGTATAGCAACACTTATAATTTTAGACAACAGTTTGCTTACAGAGGTGAGCCACCAAAAGCAGGTAAATAAAAAGTAGGAATTTCAAAATTACACACCAGAACAGCTGCCAGACTATATAAAAAATGCCTATTCATTTTAGTAGTGCCAGGAACATATAAATGAGCACCAGAGGAAAAAAATCACCAATTGGCTCCCTCCTCTGTTCCTTCTCTTAGAAAGTAATACAGGAAAGTTTGATTTCAGCTGCTTCCTACCAGACTTAATGCTGTGATGAAATAAGTTTTGTAATATTGTAATGATTTGGTTATGTAGAGGGCACAATACTTCCTTGCATATGTTGAGTTATTGTGGAGGTAATGCCCTTGTAGATGAAATAGTCATAATGAGTTGAAGTAATGGGAAAACTTTTTGTTAATGATAAAACTGTTTTATATGGTTCTTGTATATTTCACTGTGTTCTAAAATATGCTATCTAGCATGTATTATGTAGGTGGAAGGTGGTCTAAGGAGCAATAGTTACCAGTAAAGTACTTCTAATAAAAGATCTTATGATGATAGAATGGCACTTGTTAATTTTATTCTCAAGGTAATGTTATCTTCAAACAAACAAGTGATTATCCTGATTAGAAGGGATAGATATTTGTATGAACTATTTAGAAAACTTCCATATTTATCAGTTTTGATAATAAAATGTTAAATGTAAATTTGTTTGATGTGTGAATTATTAACTTATTTTGAGTTGAGTCAGAAGGAAGATGTACAGTGGTTTCTGTATATAGATTATTGAGTGGATGAGTCATTCTTAATTATACCTATGTATTTAGTGTGGCCAGATCTTTTTACTTGGATTTTGTCATTGTACAGTCTTGTCATGAATAGATTAAAGAATATTTTGATTTGTTTTTCTCTTAATACTTTAGCAAAATGGCGTGGCCCCCCTGGGCTCACACTCAAGGTGAACCAGGTGGCTGCTGGTGTTGCTAACTTTCCTGGAAATGTTTACAGTTTATTCTAATTTGTGATGTTATTTTCTGCCATAAATTGTATTTTTAATGCATATTTGTTTGTATTATATTATACACTGTGTATGCTAAACTTTGAGAGAAAGAGTTACATAAATACACAGACTCAAGGTCCAAGCGATGTGGTCTGGCCTTAACGAAAAAAAAAAACCATGAAAGCAGTAGAAGAAAAAGATAGGAAAGTAAAGACTCCCCACTCTCTTTGGTATATTTTGGATGGAAAACTGGTAGAAAGAATACCTTGCAGGATTAATAAGCCTGAAGGAAATTTTTATGGGATATTTATAAGGTAGAATGAACATAAATATATCATGCATCCCTTCACTTTTTGTTGTAAAGACACTACTAAGGATAAAGTTGAGCTCCAGCCACTCGACTTACTGTGCCTATGTTATTCCTGATGATGAAGAATGATACAATAATTCTTATTTACTCTCTCAAAGCAGATGACATGAGTTAATCAATGTTGGTATGTTACCACAGCATGGCCAGGGAGAGATCTGTGGTTGAGAAGGTAGCATGATATACCACTGCATTATGATGACTGATTGAATGAATTGTTCAATACCAAGAGAGTGACTAGTGATGATAAAGCCTAATTTTGAAGATATTAAGGATGTTGCTCAGAAAAACTTTTCTGAGAGCTTATTCCGCACATCAACAATGTTGTTGGTAAAGAAATATTTCATACGGTCCAGATTAACTTGGTGACCTCAAAGTTTTCATCCATTTCCTCTCATTAAGTTATGCTGGCACCAATATAAAGAAACATTCGATACTGACATTGCTGAATCCTTCATGTATTTTGAAACATTCTATTAATTTGCCTAGGAGGCACCTCTTGCTTAGGGAGAATAAGTTTAATTCTTGCAGCCTCTCCTCATATGGTTTGTTATGCAAGGAAGGAATCAATTTAGTTGTTCTTCATTGCACTGCTTCCAGTTAAAGAATATTCTTACTTAAGTAGGGGACTTAGGCAAAGTGACGATATCACATCCTTGTTTTTGTGCATAAAGTTTCTGTTATTAAATCCTAACATCCTATTTGCTTTCTTGACAGCTTCATTGTAAGGCTGGGAGAATTTGAAGTTATGGGAGACAGTGACTCCTAGATCTCTCACACTAGGGGTGCCCTTTATCTTGTGGCCTGTCAGTTCATAATAAAATTTATTGTTTAGGTTTCCTACCTGTAACAGCTGGCATTTACTGATGTTAAAAGACATTTACTATTTATTAGACCATTCAATGTTTTTTTTCTTTCTTTCTTTCATACTATTCGCCATTTCCCGCATTAGCGAGGTAGCGTTAAGAACAGAGGACTGGGCCTTTGAGAGAATATCTTCACCTGGCCCCCTTCTCTGTTCCTTCTTTTGGGGAAAAAAAAACAAAAAAAAACGAGAGGGGAGGATTTCCAGCCACCCGCTTCCTCCCCATTTAGTCGCCTTCTACGACACGCAGGGAATACGTGGGAAGTTTTCTTTCTCCCCTATCCCCTATCTAGATCTTTTTGTAATCTTAACCTATCTTCTTCAGTTAATATGGCATACCAATCTTTGTGTCATCAGCAAATTTAGACACTAGGTTTTTTAGCCCTACATCAATATCGTTAATATATATGATGAAAAGTATAGGCCCAAGTATGGATCTCTGAGAGGACTCCACAAGTAACGGGTGACAATGGTGATGATTCCCCATTCATAATGACTCTCTGTTTCCTATCATGTAACCAAGCTTCCATCCAATTTTCTATGCAACCAGTAATTCCCAAGGCCAGGACTTTGTGCATTGATTTAACAAAGGGAACTTTGTTGAATGCTTTCTGGAAGTCCAGAAATATATCTATTCCTTTTGATTTGTCGTGGGTATGGAATAATTCATAAAATTCAAGGTTTGTAAGGAATTATCTTCATCTTCTAAAACCATGTTGTTTATTATGAATGATCAGGCTGTGTTGTTCCAGATTGGCTACAATTTTATTTCTAATAATAATCAACTCCAGAAGTTTAAATATAATTGATGTGAGGCTAATAGGATGGTAATTTCCAGCTTCCCTTTTAATATATTGGAGTGACTATTCCATCCTGGAGAGATTCATTGAAAATATGGGGTAATGGTGTGATAATTTCATGTTTGATGTTTTTATTCACTCATGGAGAAGAGGATCACGAGTTGGACTTTAATTAGTCTTCAAATTATCTACCTATGTC
>JAUUDY010124416.1:0-13835 GCA_032361765.1 Panulirus inflatus
GCTCATGCAGCTTCAAGGATATGCTACACTCAGTAGCAGGGACAGTATGGACTCCTTTGAAGTGAAAAAATATTTGATGAAACAATACCTTCTTTTGTCAGCTAATGAAGATATAGTCTCACAAATGAATACTCTTCACTTACAGAGTAACCTTAAGCAGGCAGAGTCTGACAATACCAACAGGGTACATCATCCACTACAACAATACTCGTGTGACCTGTAAGATGTGGGGAAAATTTTTGGATTAGATAACAATGCTCCAGAGACCTGTCATCCTACTACCTTTCATATTTTTACTAAATGTCCCAAATTTTTCCATGTCTAAAAGTACAATGTACTACACAAAATATACACACACTTCTCTTTTTGCATATCTCCTTACATTCCTCTACACTCACAGCCTCTCATATAATCAATATCACTGAACCCTTCCTGGTTACATTTTCAGTTTTTCTTTACATTCTCTGTAATCACTTCATTCTCATTTCATTCATCTGAGTACAAAGCATTTCGCTGTCCCATCACCTACTCTCTAAACCATCATTCTAAATTCAAAGGATTACCACTGTCTATATATCAATTGAACAGTACAGTGGTATAAATGAACAATGATCAGTTGACCCATCTGAAAGTAAACATATTCATTACTTGTAGCTAATGCAGAAAGTTAATGATGCAATTCAGAGAATGCGAAAACCAGCTGGTATTAATAAGGCTAAAGACCAAGATCAACAGAATAAAACTACAATTTCTAAAGTATTGATAGATAGCTCTGCTAATGAGTTACCTGTCTTAAAGCAAATTTTGATGTTACAATAATAGCAGAAAATATCATGAGTAACTGTGAAGTTTTAGGGTAGCAGGGTCACAAGTCTACCTCAGGAAACTGGACATACCAGCCCTTTACCCAGTTCTGCAAAATTAGCTCCAAAGAAATGTGCATGCCTGGATGCACTTGGTCCTTCCCATGTAGATGGGAGTGGGTAATGATAAAACAACTGCACTACAGTGTATCCAGTTTCTTGAGACAGATTAGTTACTTGAGATAAGCAGATCATGATGTAGGTCATAGGTGAAGACAGAAAGTTTCATAAACAGATCAGTATTATTCTACAACCTTTTACCAGAGCCCCTATCGCAATGAATTCCCATAATTTCGGGGTGCCAGCAACTCTAAGGCTGCAATACACTCAGCAATAGGAATTATATCCTGTTTTGTCAACAGATGATGATATAGCCTTGCTAAAGGTCACTTTTCACTCTCAGTGAAAAGGTTGAGAACATCAAATGGGGTGACAAAAGCTGACAATAAGTAATGTAACTGAAAAGTGTGATAGTAAAGAGAGTATAGATGAGTAAGGTGAAGAAGGTGTACTGTAATGGTCTGGATATATGGAGAGGATGAGCTAGGAGAGGCTGACTAAAAAGATATATATGCCTGAAGTAGAGGGAGAAAGATGAAGGGAGAACTGAGGAGATGGAAGGATGGTGTAAAAGATGCCTTAACTGAAAGGTGCCTGAAAATGCAGGAGGGTGTGTTATACACAGGATGATGTGCAATCAATGGGCTGAATCTGGGCATGTGAACCAGTAAGAGGAGAGCACAAAAAGTTCTGTGGGACTTGACTGTGGAAATAGGTCAGAGCTCTGGTTTTGACACATTATGCATGACCCCTAGAGTGTGGATGTTAGTGAATGAGACCATTCACCATCTGTTTGTAGCACTAATTTTCCATGTGGAATATAAATATGAAAATTCTTTTATTTCTTGCCTGTCTGGGGTGTCCCACATTTGCACTGCCACACCCTGCCTACCTGTGGTTACACTGAAAATAAAAAGTCATCTTTGGTGAGATTGTATCATCTGAGTACTTTCTCATTGAATAACGTCTTAATCCAAAGGAGTCCATCCCCTCCCTGCTACTGACTATAGTGCAATCTTGAAGCTGCAGGAAACCCTGGAGATGGGGTCCTTGGGCCTATATAATAGATATTCATGCAACCAAATTCTGTTGTACAGCCAGCTAACAACCCATAACCACGTCTAACAACTCAATGAAGTTTTGAAAAATCACTTCAAATTCCTCAAATATCCATGAAGAGGACCATGATTCTTTGTATTTCATTGGTTCTTATAACTCTCATGTTGGCTTTGACTAGACAAAAACTTCACTAGAATTACAAATGCTTTATATATTAATTCTTTAAAGCCCTTAGTGAACTGCTAGAACCTCACTTTGAAATACAGGGTTCATGTTTCACATCTCTTGAGGTAAAAATGTAATATTCCACTACAGCTTTCTAATCATCTCACATAATATAATGTGAGTACTGCAGTCACTAGATGTTTATGTAGTTTACAGCATTTGGGTATACCAGGCCTTCAGGAAATCAATATGAATATTTATACATTAGCAAACAAAATGACATCCTATCTGCTGTGAGAATATCTTTTTGTTCTGGTGGTTTACATCATCCTCTCACCTGATGTTGAAAATACATTCAGATGATGAATGAGTTACAAGGGAAAAGAAATATAATATAAACTTCATACTGCTCTGGAGTCATCTGTTGTTTCCACTATTTGAAATTCTGATTACAAAATGAAAAGACCAAATATCCCAATCTATCAACACATCAAGATCTATATTTCTTCCACAACAAAAATCTACATCCTTTAAAACTAGATTATGCATAATTTATCTATCATAACAGTCCAATGCTTGTATCATTATGTACAACAAAGATCCCTAATAATAAATGATATATTTGTATGATGCTCAAGATTGTGGTTAACAAGACATGAATTATGTATACATAACAATAGCTGTCTTCCCTTCAGGTAATCTCACAACCTCTTGTCTCAGTACTTATAAAATGACAAATGAAAATTGCTACTGGGAATATTATCATTTCCAAAAATTCATTTTCAAATGCTACATTAATCAAAGATTTCCAATACCTACTGAATCTTAAGCTGCTGTGTATAAACACACATGTGAGAATCTTAAATCTCAGGACTCATAATGCATATCAAGTACACTAGTCAGTGACACAGATAGATATATCCATATAGCTACTTCACAATCTAAGTTTTTATAACAATTTCATCAAATGTATATAAATCACTGAAACAAAAAATGGATTTTCTATTAAAAAATTAAACTGTTACTACAGTACACATCGAAGTAGTAAGCCCAAACAGTTACAAAATGTAGGGAGCTTTCCTATTCTAATGTATTTGGTATCAAGGTCTTTATAGATTATGGAATTTCAAGAACCAATACATTAAATGCACCTATAACTATAGATACCAGTGTAGTTATAATGCAACTACCAGCAAGCACCAAATCATAGCAACCTATTAAAGAATTTCACTTACCAAGAAAAATTCTAATGAATATATTCAACAAAACTGACCAACTAGTCAATGTTCACCGGTCCTCAGCTTCATCAATGGACCCTTCCACAGAGTTAGGGGTACTGACAGCCCCAGCTACACGACACTTTGGGCGTAAGTCAACATGGGAGTCTGATCAATTGAGGAATGCCTTCTCCAATGTTCTTCTGAGGGGAGAGTCAACTGAAGAAGTTTGTCTGGATCTACTGACAGGAGTATTACCTCCAGATGTATTATTCATTCCATTCCTGCAAAGTGTGTTGGCAAAATAATGTAATGGGCTCAGGGAATCAAGTTATGTGATTTTGAACATGACATTCTCCATTGAAGTGGTCTTTGAGCATATTAAATCTTTAATGATATAGAAACCTCAGCCATGACTTAAGAGTGGTAATAACCAACACAATGGCACCTAGAGAGGCAGGTGCCTCTTGAAACTTTACCTATGACCAAGGTATTACTGTTTCCAGGATTAATCATGCTTATTATTGAGGTAAACACAATACTTCTTTCACTGCATTGCTACTTCAGCATCCACTATGCTGTCTAAATGCTGACAAAGAGATAAATTATTCCTCTGTTCTCAATCAGCAGATCAGAAAGGAGAAAAAGCATCTTTTGGCATGGGTGTCTCACAAAACATTAAAATGTTCATCTTCAGGTCGAGAATAAAGCATCTGGCATATGAAGCACTACAAGCCCCACTACAACTCAGTTCAATTATTTGATTTTTGAGCTACTGAAACAAGCTGATTTTGAAAAATTAAGTATACCTAAATGTAAATACTCAAGCAGCTCCTGAGTTGGTCGCTGGGGATGCAATGAGCCAGCATCAAGCAAAATTGCGATTAATGCTCTGGTAGCTTTTCTGGTCCAACCACACTAGCAAACTGCAGCTGGACAAAACTAAATTTTAGATTTCCTCATAAAAAGTAAATTTTTGGGTTATTTGGGTAAATTCAATGATGTTTACTGATATCATCACCATACTTCTCTTCATCCTATGGTAATGTTACAACAAAAAACAGTGAAACAATCCTCCAATCAAACAGACTTAAGACCCTCCATACATTCAACTAAGAAATGAACCAAGCTCCTCTTCTAGAAGTTGGCTAGTTTTCAGGCCATGAGTCACCATGAGATACTCACTTCATGACTTTTTCATTTGTTTGTGATGGCTTTGATCAACTTGTCCATGAAAGACATTTGTTGGACTCTAACAAACGTCTTTCATGGACAAGTTAATCTGTTATATATTGGTGTAAAATATACAAATTCATAAACACTAAAAAGGTAATTATAGCTAAAACATAATTCAAATGGCTACAGCTGCAAGCTGACTTTCATAAACTGAAAGACTGGGCTCACAAGTGGCAAATGAATTTTAGTATAAAAAAGTAAAGCTTTACATGTCAATAGAAAACAGGAAAGATAAATTTTTGTAGAAACTCTGTTGAAAAATGTAACATAAGTGAGGAAAAGATGTATAAACAACATCCTTTGATGACTAAAGGCCAAGTAAAGAGATATTTCACGATTTTCTTTATCCTGTGAATATTGCAAATGCCAGAAGTAGTAGCTAATATCAAATTCAAGTATAACCTTCATTCGTGTAACTCAAATTCTGATTTTCTAAAATCTGTTTTTCAGATGTTCACCTTTTTTTCCCTCTCTACTTTCCAGAATAACTGAACTTTCGAAGTATATGGGACAATGCTACCTATATAACTATAACATTACAATACATCCACAATTAGGAATGGTTTGAGAATACATAACTACCCCAAAAGCTGTTAATAAAAGACTGATCTGACATCACAAAATGTCAGGTTGCCAAGAGCAGGTATATGAAGGATTCATTATGCAGACTGTAAATACCATGTACCTTATTCTGAATGGTATCATCCATTTTCAACTTAGTCTTAAATCTATGACAATGCTTTCATTATTCACAGAATGTTTGAAACACAAATATTGCCGAAATGAGTTATGCAGAATCAGGGATTAATGTATTAGCAAATTAAAGCAAGTTCTTGAATGATAATAGGAAATGCATACCAAGTAAAGAACAATTGTTTAGTAAATCAAACTGCCAAGTCTTGCTATACAAAAAATAAAGTACTAAAAAGAAATTGATTGAGTAATAACTACAAATCATGTCAAATGTGCTTAATAAATCAAACTGCAAATGTACAGCTACACAGACAATAAAATAAGGAAAAGCAAAGTATATGATAATTTCATCTCATTAGTATCATATTTTGACTCAAGCTAATGTGTGCGGGGGGAATTAGCATTTATGTAAACTGCTATGATAAAATTACAGAACAGTATGGTCAATACTTAAGATTCATTTCAATAATCTAGACGTAAACTTCAATCAAGCTATACTCATTAGAAAAAAGAAAAAAAAACTGTCTTACCTTGAGGAAGAAATATGACTGGAATTATTCAAGCCTCCATGGATGGTCTTCTCACATCTGAAAGCCACTTTATATTTAGAAATGGTACAATAATCATATATAAGATCTATACTGCACTTGTGAAAACAAGGCTTAGTGTGCATCATTTTCTATTTTCTACAAACATAAGCAGGTCCTTCTCCACATGCCAGGCAATACTCACTGTAGCCTTTGAAAAAGGCAATGACAAAGATTTGTTTAGAAAACACTATGAACCAAAGTAAAAAACAAATAAATAAATAAAAAGGCATTAAACTATTTCAACTTTATATCAATCTACTCCTCATAATATCAAAAATTTACCTAGCACACCTCAGAGGACATAACTGCACCCTAACAAAAACTAAGAAAGTTAAATAACTCACAAATATAGGTGCAACATGCCTGCAACTCCATGTTCTCATGCCATAATACACATGACTCAATCAATGGGTCCTAATTCAGTTCTAAAGCAAGTAGCCAAATCATCTTAATGGGTAATATATGACACTGTGAGTCATATAGTTTGTGAATAAAAAGCTAGAAGGGTGTTCTAATGAACACCTGTGTTGCCTACAGTACAGCATAGTTGCTGAGAGTGGTACAAGAATGGGTGAAAATACTGTTTGGAAAATAACAAAACATCTACATTAAGTTCTATGGCCAAAGATAGCATAAGAAAATGCCCACATATGCCATTTGTATAAGTCAGTTTTGCATTACTGAGGTTGGCAACTTCATCCTCATATTCTGATATGTGGGCAAGGGCACAAATTCCCAACAGCAGAAGTGCTAACCTACCACTCTACACATATATTGTACATAATATACACAAATTAACTGGAAACTAATATTCAAATTCATGCTATTGCAAACATGTGAATCTGTTGTTCTGTTTAGTCTTAGAATGAGAAATAATGACATCAGCTCTTCCACAGGTCTTATCAAAATTCAGCAACACTTACCAAAGCTACAAACTATAATCTAAAATTAGGGTCATTCATACATAAGTAATACCAGCTGGTTCCTTCTTTGAACATCAGCTGATGACAGAAAAAATGAGTATCTTATTCAATTTGATAAAAATTAAGCAAAACTCTTATCCATTATATCCATCATGACATGTACATCCATTTTCATGATGAAGATAAACCATGCAAAGTTTTAAGAACTGTACATCTAGCTTTTAAACATATGATAAAAAACTAGTGTTCGGGAACAACATGCAAGTGGATGTAAAAGTACATAATGTGGTTCCATTTTTAACTTGAGCTAAGAATCTATTATGCATGCAATTACATTAAAAATGAGAAGTCAATATTACTTGCATAGCTAATAAACGTAAATAGGTCTGGGCTAAACCTAAACAGATTATAGATATAAGTTTGGCTCCAGCTTTGAGGATTAGTAAAATGAGGAATATTCTCAAGTTTGATTAAACTCAATTTTATTTTGTAAACATATTCATCATCTTAACACATGCATTATTTCTTAACCTCATAAATATCCATGCATGAGCTCACATGTTTAATCAAGCTCCGTCGTGAGTTACCACAATCTAAGATCTAAAATCAAAGTATGGAACATATACACAATTGGACATAATGATGCAATATGCAGCTACATCTTTTCACATGCATTATGTTCTTACCCTGAAAATCATCCATGCACACTTTCAGACCTGCATGATCAAGTTTCACATGATATATATGAGGAAATATGAGATAAAAGACAGATAAACACTGAAGGATAACAAAGACTATATTCTCCCACTCTTCAAGTGTGAGGAATTTGTGACAGAAACATTAAACAAAAAAAAAATCCATTTACATAATAAACTTCCCTAAGGTTCAAAAATAAAAGGGAAAATCAAATACAATCAAGAAAGTAAAATGTCAGAGATTTCAAGTTTAGCTGCCTGAACATTTACGCAGAATATGTGATTGTGTAAATAAATTAATAAATTGTTCTGATTGTTTTGTACCAAAATCATTTCCTTGAGTAACCACTAGGGGTAATAAATAAGAATGAGAATCAATCAGTCACGCAATTTATTGCAGCAAATTATCTAAGATTCATGACCTTATTTTTCTGGTATACAAAAGTTTTCTTGATAATCTTCATATATGCAAGAAATAGTTTTTCTTTTACACCTCCAAGCTTTTCCCAACCTTAGTGAGGCAACTTTAAGAAGAGATGACCAAGCATTTGAAAAAATTCTCTCTGGGCTCCTAATTTTTCTCTTTTCTTTCTATCTGTCTATATCTGTCACCTGTTCCCACCTTGAACTCCCCAAAGAGGGTGACTATGACAAAAGACTATCCAAAATGAGTGGACTCCACTTCTTAGCCCTTAATGCCTCACCCATAACAGGCCACTGGCAGGGGGCAACTCTAGTGCAGCGTTTGCAAAGGCACCCACTTTAAAGTAATAATACAAATGGGCAGGATTTTCTTTCTCCCACTCCTGCCACTCCAAGTCACTTTCAACAACAAAAAGGAGATACTTCTAATGTAGCATTCTTACTCCCTATCCCCATGGACAGGAGAAGAAAGATATATGTACTTCCATTATAATGTATTCTGCTCCTAATTTAATAGCTTTAAGTTAATTCAAATTATCATTCAAACTAAAATTACTCTGACATCTCATCTCTAAAAACTAGTTTTAATGAATTTTGCATTCACTTTCAGCATTTTCTTCCTACATACATCATCAAACAGTGTAACATTCTAAATAACGCATTCTCTGATGCATCAAGTATCAGGTCACCACCTGCATACAACATTTCTGGCAATTTGTTCATACAAAATATGCTGCACATGCATGTAATTCCCAATCATTCCTCTATCTTCATTTGATATATCTAATCAGTTCCTTACATTACTCTTTGCACTTCTTTCAAGCTTTATACTTTGTCACTACCATTCTCTAAGATGAGTTCAATACACTCTTGCTCATTGTACATACTTCTCTTTTACATCTATTTACCACAGATGCAAGTTGTTCTATAAATTTTCAATAATTTTCTCTCGAGCTTTACTTTCCATTCATTCATACAAATAAAAATATTTGCTTTTCTACTCAGGACCGCATATTTACAACTCTCAGCTCTCCATTAATCTGTTTTCTAGCAAATCTAACTTCTTTTACACTTTCCATTCTCAACCAATTTTCTTACATTTTTATTCCACCATGCTTCTTTCAAAAAGCATATACCTCAATTCCTTGATGCCCAATCCTTGTGAACTGCCATCCATCATCACAAAGTAATTTGTGCCATTCAGAGCTTGTACAGACAGGTATGAAAAAAATCCTATACCTACGACTGTGAACTTCTTAAATAATCCATGAACATGTGCATAGCTAAGTAAGTTTTTAAAAAGCTTAGTTTTCAATTATTAAGCTATGTAATACATCAGCTTCCATATTATTGCAATCATTCATCACTTAATGCTCAACTAATTATCAAAAAAATGAGTAATGCATAAACCATAGTATTTACTTCATAAAACTTCCTGTATATCTGCCATTCTGACTGTACAGTTGTACCTTACTGATGTGCCTGTCCAAAGAGTGTTTTAGTGAACTAGTTACTGTTATGATCTCACAGTTCTGTAAAAGATGTAATATCTCAACTCTGTATTTTCAGCCAACTGGCTGCCTAAACCAAAAAACCATTCCATATTATCTATTTATCTTACCTACAGTGCTATATAATCAGGCAATCCCAAATAACACACTCCTAAGCTGAATCCATATCACCGAAAGAAAAAATTCAAAACAGACTGTTGCTTATGCAGATTTTTCATGAGGTTCACTAAAACTTACTACTTTAAAATATAGGTATACTTACATGGAAAGAAGAGCTAAGTTCAGGTCATGAGTAGAACTGTTAATGTTACCCTCACTGCTCTTCAATTCACATTCTAGTCTGCGTAAGTAAGAACAATATCCAATAAGTACTGGAACTAACTCCACAACAGAAAGACAATGATATAATCAAAACAGGTAGGTGTATTAACATATTTTGGAAAATATCTACTCTGCATTGATAACATTTACTTAATGATTCAATTGTGGCAGACTCATTAGGAAATCTTATTCAATGTATTCCTGATTTACTGCTTGGCAAACCTGTTTCAAAACTGGAGAGCACAGCCTCAAGCCATCCCCCATTACCCAAAAGGACCATCTACCAGGAAGAATAGTTAAAGTCTGGGCCTTAACATGATATGGCAGGAGAGTGACTTGGATTGAGAGAATACTGGAATACTGGATGGAAGACTAAACAAACTTATTCTGCCAATGAAAGACAATGGGTCCAATCATAGACGGATGTCCTCATCATGGTTATACCATGATGGAAAAAATGGGCAAAAGAAAGAGACAGAAAGCAAAAATCTGAGGGAAAGAAAAAGAGAATAGTTATAGGAAATGAAAAAGAACAAAAAGAAGGCTTAGTGTATGATATATGCAAGGAAATAAATGTTCAGTCTACCGTAATAGCTTTTAGTTTGAATAAATCAAAAACTGAAGTCAGCAATCCTAACATGGATGACAGATGATGATTCCGAGTATCACATCAGCACTCTTATTTCAGGATAATAATGCTATTATTGAATAATAATATCAAAGCCTAATAAAGAGGTATTTAATAAGCATATGTGGCAAAATGATTTGAGCTACTGACCATAAGCCCACCTGAGTATGAATCATGGGCATGCCAGTCAGTCTACACCCGACTCAACTATTCATCTTTCCTTAGGTATGGGTCAGTAAATGGGTACATGGCTTAAGCTGAGGTACATACATGTATGCAGTATACAGTTGATGAGATAGCAAAGATTAGGGCATTCCGCTGTCTGTGCCATCTCAGCTTTCAGATATGCCAACCCTGGTCAATCAATGGTGGGCATATTCTTAAAACTCCATTTATAATCTCATATGCAAACGCTCCAAAACTTCTTGTTTCTAAACACCAACCTCAGGGCTTTCACACGAGTCTGCTGCTGTGCCATGAGAAAATTGACTTGGGACCGCAAAATAGCAATCTCTCCATCTTTTTCTCTTAGCTGTTCCTGAAGGTCTGCAATGCTGTCTTCCAGAGTTTGACATATTGCCTGAAATGCAAAGTCACATCTTTCAGTATAAAATACTTGGGCTGAGAACTAACTGTCATGTCTCAGTACATCACTCAGTTTATTTACAAGACTTTCTGGAAAAAAAATGTTGTATCCATCTTTTTAGTTCCCTTTTCATTTCCTTGGAGTGAAGTTTCTTGTCATAATATTCTCTTTTTATACTATTGATCAAGTAGAATAAAATAATATGAAGCACTGATCCACTTTTTTGCCACTAAAGTGGATCTGTTCACATATGAAGGAAACACTGGGAATTTTCATTTTGGTTGTCTTAGGACAATTTTACCAAAATTACAAACAAATGATTTGACAGCCCTCGATGACAGACTGAAAGACAAAGCTGGGGCAGAAGCAGGGAAATGAAGAAATCTGGAGAAACAATGAAACTGGCCTATGGGGATTATGTGTGGATCATGGGTCTGGTTTTGGTGCACTGCACATTACAATTACAGTAAATATGAGCAAATGAGGTCATTGTTTCTGATTCTGGTGCTACCTGACTACAGCATAAAATCATAAATAAATTTGAAGTAAAAAATTACTCTTATTATCATCATTATCATCAGTCATATCAGTATGAGTTTAACACCATCCTTCTTAGCTGTCAGATGTGCCTGTGAGTGATGTGCAACACAGTAACCATAACAGGATCTAACACCCTTATTTTTGTGATTTTCCACTGTTCTATCACTTCATCTTTTCTAGCAGAATTTTTCTATGTGTTTTTTGATGTTTTGCTAGTTGTTTATCATACTGTAGTTCAGAAAAGTGCTAAAAGCTGTGACTAAATAAAAAAAATATTCCTTCATGTGTGCTTGTGTAACATATCGTGGATCTGTGGGAATGTGGAATGCTCGCATTAGCCTTCGGTAAAGGGCAGTGTTTTTTCTCTGTTATCATCCATCTTTTCAAAAAAAAATTTTGTCCTTTTCATGTTGTAGTACAAAGAAAATACTTAGAATTGACATAAAAAATACACATTCAGGTCACTTCAGCTAGGGAAACACAATACCTCTGAGAAAAATGGTGTGTTAAATGCTGTATGCATATGATCTACCCTATATAAATGGGATAAATGGGAAAAGGAGTTAAAGATATCAGGTAAAAAGAGACAGACACTTTACTCCTTAATAATCAACCTGCCATGATTCTTCTGTTGTACAAGATTCTTCTATGAAAGTTACACAAGAGTTAAATTTGTCTTCTGAGACTATGAATTACATAAACTTAAACAATACTGACCCGACTCTCCTCCAAACTGTCATGGGCATTGGGAGGATCATCTAAGCAGAAGAAGTCACGAACGCACTTCTTCTCCCTGATTCGAGCATGACCTGTAGAAATGGAAGACAACATTCTAATAGAATTCCTAATGCACAAAGAAATACTCCTAAAACTGTATGTATATAATGAACTTGATTAACAAGCAAAGTAAAATGTCAATTCATTATCTTCATAGTATCTATACCTTGAAACAAACCAAGATGATGCATACTGACCATGCTTTTTGATACCCTGCCATTAATTGGAATTACCTTTAAAGTGCTTTAAGATTACCATATTAAAATGGCATTTTAATCAGGCCATAACTAGAGCAACAGATATTATCAATGTCAGCATATACAATAAACAGTGCTTTAAGAAAAAATATGGAGCAATGATTACATGTGACTGCATATAATCATTATCATACAATGAAAGGTTAGCATAATCAAAAGCAGATTTATGTGCATTTTCATATTTCATGTTAACTTACCAATGATATTATCAATGAAGGCCTGTAGCCCAAGCTGACGGTCTTCAAGAAAGACAGGATCAAAATTGTCTCCAAACCACCTCTTTGGAGGCAATGCGAACCTTAGACCTGGGAACTCTCCTTTAAGCTGTTACAAAGATACATGAAAAGATAAGTACAAGTTTAAACCAATTCAATAACAAACCATTTTCACTCACACTGTCAAGATATAAGAAATTTATATCATATATCAATATATTCTCAAATCATCAAGCCTCAATGATGCCTAATAGTTGTGGAATACTATGACTTAATGAAAGCATTCACTAAACTGTCTGGTTTACAATCGCCTTCACACATTTACCTGTGAACAACAGTGACATAAATTAGAAAATACTAAATTTCTCCATTCTTTCACTTGGGTCATGTCAACAACTGTACAATGGAAACAAGGCAATACCCCAATCTCTACCCCATCCACAAACAAATACTTATCTAAGAATTTTAAAGGAAACATTTCTAAATTGAATATGATAGAAAAGATAAAGTCACAAAGATAGCATAACCTATTTGTACCTTGTCATATATATGTGTACAAATACAGAAACAGGAATGCCAAACAATGTAGACAAACTTGTGTTCTGAATTCTTTCCCTTTGGCTGGCTCAGTACTGTTGAACTGGTGAAGCATACAACAATATCATGGTAATAGGATGGCAGCTCAGAGCCCAAAACAGATATAATATAGGTCTACTGGGCACCATTACTTAGCTTAAAGGATAGAAATGTTGAGAAAAGATGGACTGATATAGAGCCTAATGCACTGAAAACTATAAGAATTCAGGAAAAAAGTATTTTGTCATCCATATTTTTATGGGTACTATATGCAAAGATTAATGAAGAGAAGGTTTGTAAGTAATTAAACAGAGAAGTGGATAAATAGTAATTAAAAATGTCTGAACAATACCTTAAATATGTATGTAAATAACTAAACATGAAAAAGACAAGAAAAACAGATTGGAAAATTTGTAATATAAACTAAACAGAGAAGAGGTAGTAAAAGCGTTGCGGAAGATGAAAGCCGGCAAGGCAGCGGGTTTGGATGGTATTGCTGT
>JAUUDY010124744.1:0-12201 GCA_032361765.1 Panulirus inflatus
GAGGATTTCCAGCCCCCCGCTCCCTTCCCTTTTAGTCGCCTTCTACGACACGCAGGGAATACGTGGGAAGTATTCTTATATACAGTTTGAAATTGGTTCTACCACTGAATGTACAACAAGATGTTTTACTCCATCACCTTACTGATGTATTTTCTCTAGTTAAGTAATTTTAATTTTCACTCACCATATTTGACACATTTTAACAAATACCATTTCTGCTGAAGCTCAGTGATATATGCCAAAAGAGCACAAACCTAAATCCTGAATAGTTATTTTCACCCCCGTCAAACTGACTAAAGCCATTACATTCAGTGTTTTGTCAGAATTATCACCATGGATCAGACTAGTCATGACATGGATATGACAGCTACTCACCTTAGCAACAGTATTATCACAAATGCTATAAAGTACTTGTTATAGCATAAGTATTAAGTATCTGTGCTTACAGAATATTTGAAATACCTATCAAACTAAGACTAAAATCTGCACATCACACACAAATCTATGTGCTGTTATGGCCCTTTTTTACTCAGACAAAGTTTATTGAACTATGAATATAGAATTTCCCTTGTCTACGTGGTTAAAAACCACATTTTCCTAAAAAAAGCAAACACTGAACACTCGAGTAAAATATTTCATCATGCTTACTAGAGACTCGATGGAGGCCTGTTAAAACCTGTGAAGGCCAAACATTTGAACTATAGCTAGTGAAGGCCTTACTTACCTAGGACAGACAGACACATATTTATTGAAGGCTATCCACAAACAATTGGTGGCATAAAATACTCAGTGATGGCTCAGCATATTCTAGAAAACCCATGAACACTATCTATCTCTGATGCCTGTTCCTAACAAGAACTCCCTCAAGGGGGTGGCCACAGTAATAGTCTCCATAACTAGTGTATTCCAGGGCTGCTTCTTGACTCTTAGTGCTTCACCCTTAACAGGCCACTATCAGAGGACAAATCTAGCATAGCGTTTGTAGAGGCCATTCATGACATTCATCGAACATCACCACATTTCAATAATATATCATTCAGGAAAAGCACGAGACCTTTTATATAATACTCTGACACCTGTTGCCTGAGACTACACTCCATATTTTGTAATGAAGAACTCATTCTCTGAAGACTGGATATCACTGTTATGAGAATCACATAAAATATGATGGATCAGGCACATTACAAGAGAAAGACGCACCATTATAAAATACTCTGGCACCTACTGATCTACATCACTCTCCATTTCTCATAATGCAGAAATTCCATTTTGAAGGAAAAACACAAAATCATAATTTTCAAGAGTCTCAGGAAGCCACACTAATGATGGACAAGAAGGGGTACTGTGTCAACCAGTGTTCGAGTCAATCCTTCCACTGCAAAGATAAAAAGGTGTTAATGAGAGGGGATATGAGAAGAGCACAGTATTTACATTATTTCTAGTTGCTAAATTTTTTCTTCCTACTTATTTCTCTACAATGTGTGAGACATATACCACAAACAACCTTAGGATATCCATACAGAATCTGTGTAAATTCCCACATAATGGCAAAACATGAAATTTCTAATTTTGCAGCTCTAGGACACTTTTTTTAAAGAGCTCCTGCAGCTCCAAAGCAATTAGAAAGAGGTTCTGGTTAAGCACACAAATAAATGAATAAGTAAATAGAGAGAAAGTACGTATATACCTATTTACAAATACCCACAACAAGATTTAACCATAATAGCAGGGCCATTGCGAAGTGCCCATCAGACATCTAGCTTGATGAATGCAACTATTCTTCTCAGAGAGAAAGATAGTCAGACAAACAGATGGATGGAAAGACAGAGACAGACAGCATGACAGAAAGACAGAGAAGACAGACAAATGATTTGTGAAAATCAGACTAAAACATTCCACAGGTTTCAAACTATACATAAAATTTCTTGAGGTGAATGCTGTAGATCCTAACATATGGCTAAATGGTGCTGTACAAATATACGCCTATCATTTCCAGTATATACTTACTGTGTGGCATGAAGTGCGTGGTGACAAGAGTGGTGAGGAAATTCACGATGTACCTGTGCACCTGAGCATACTGAGTTTCTAAACTTGTCAACTCGTCACTGCTTACCCTACCAATTTCTTGTAACCATAATTTTCCTAGACGCTGGGTCAGGGAAAACACCTGTAACAAGGTGGACAGAGTGATCAAGTTGTTGAAGTAAAAAGAACATAAAAAACATTAAACAACTGATGCGCCTTTGCATTTATTACAATTGAGTACAAATTAACATGGGACATGAACATATAAGGCATGAGTGAACTGATGTTCTATGCACTTCATCCACCCACTGAAAATGGAATTGGAAGCAGAGATGACACTAAAAAAATACAATTAATCACTAAAGAAGTAGTTTACCCCTGGAGCACATGGAAATGAACTTTGAAAGAACAGTGGAGGAAAGACATTTCTGCATAGATGAAATGGTGGAGAAAAACTCACTAAGGAGCAACTAAATCTGCCCACAGGGGAACTAAACAAAAAAAGGATGAAATAAGAAGATAAAGAGGAAGTTTTGCCCTAAAAATAAGGGGTACCATTACAATCCAGGACTTTTTCAATAGATGGTACTTTCAAGCAGTTTATAATTCATACTAATTAATTTATCAAAATTAAGGTCTTCAACCCCAGTCTTACAGACTCACAAAAGGGCAAGGATGCCTGATGTATATCTCTGACTAAATCCAGAAAGGTAAAAGAAAGGTAAGCCCTAAAATATTTATCAAGTTCTGTAAAGTAATTAACTCAAAACTTCACTAACCTTACTCAGCACTATCTGTAGGGGAAGAATTTTTTCACTTCTGCTCATCAGACACGAAGAAATCAATTTATTCAGCATCCTCTCATGTTCTGCAAATATTTTTATAGGTCAAATATTTTTATAGGTAAAATAGAATAAAAAAAAAAAACTAGCAATAAATATTCAACCTTAAAGTTAAAAATTGCAACCCATTGCCATGATTCAAGCAAACTTACAAGTTTGCAGCTATATTGAAAAACTTAGTAAGAGTTCTCTGTGCAGTATCATTACTTTCCTTTAAAGAATAAACACAGTATCTATCCTTGTTTGTTTGAGGGAATCAAAAATTATTACATCATATCAAAAGTAACAGGATTCAAGAGAGTTCTGCTTCCATCCCATCACATTTAGTCTCATGGGGAAGAAGACAACTGAAAAACTGGCCAAATGATTATCAGAGAATGATGACAATCATGATTATTCTAATAAGCCCAAGACTAATTTAACAAAATTATCACTAGTGAATGCAATTTTACAGCAAATGAAGGAAACAACATATCAGTTAGATTCTATAATAAAGTTATCTTCTCAAGCAGTCTCATCTATAAGAGAGGAAGTGAACAGTTTAAAGAACTTAATTTTGCAAGACTACAAGGTAGATACTTGTTTCCATGGACAGTAAATGTTGTAAAATGTAGTGAAAGACAATGTTGTGTATTTAGTACAGATAATGGTAAAAATACTGAACATATTTTCTCCTGCAATCCAATAAAGGAGTTGGTATGTAATGAGTGACTTATGAAGCCTCTACTAAAGGGCTGATAACTTGATTTGAAAAATGAAAATCTAACCTTCCTATGTAGGCTCAACGCTGAATTTTATACATTACATTTCTTATGCATCTGTGATTGAAATCAGAGCTCAAATTTGATATCAGCAACATGGAGCTATCCTTTTATGACAGCTATTTTCCAATGTCATATCAGCTACTGTGTAGTACACTACATTCTTTTTGCAATATGTCCTCACACAGGGTGTGGGATGCTGCCAAATAACTTTGCCAACTGAGGGACTTTTTGTCTTTTACTCTTTAAGGAATCTGTTAGTTCTGACTGCTTAGCATCAATAGTGAGTTATCTCCAACATTAGACAACCCACCAAAAGAAAAAATCTAAAAAATGCAAAAACAAGATGGCTTTATATTGCATACTGCTTTTCACATGACATTTTGTGTACTTATCTGGAAATGAAACACATGGACCTTCTCATTATTAATAGTATCTTAACAAGATTAAACTCTACTAACCATTTATTATTGTATTGAGAGATGGTCTTGATGCAAACAGCTTTTCTACAGCTTGATGATAAGGTAAAAACACAGTATTAGCAAAGTGGTCATGTAATTCTCGAGAGAAGCACAATAACCATTGCCGAAGAAGCTGTAATCGATGTAGTCGAGACTGCAATGGCCCAGATGCTTCCTCTGTAGTGCTTTCAGCACTAATTACTGCATGCCAACTCGCTAAATCTGAAAAATGAATTAATAACCCCATTATTTAACATCTCACCATGTACCACATTCTCCATTTTTGAGTTACAAGATTTTTTATCTAAAAGACATTCAATGGTCAAATACTGGTTGTCTATTGAAGTGCAGTGTATCTCACAAGCCAAGATCTGCATTTGCAACTTTAACATGTTTCAGTTTATGGACTGCACTTTCTGTCCTGACAACCATAATTTTCCCATAAGTTTCATGAAGCATGAGAAACAAATAAATTATATCATAATAAACTAGTAAAAATATCTATGCATTATATCAGTCCTAACTGTCAACTTTCACTGTACCAAAATAAGAATTCTATTAAAACAGTGACCTGACTCAATACGATACAGTGGCACTGTGCTCCACTATGGTGGCAATTTGAAACATTCTCACCTCTGAACTTCAGTCTCTCCAGACCATTAGTCACTCTCTTGAGACTCAGATTAAACTGGAACAACATATTGAACTGCTTCATGACAGACTCAGTTAGCAGCAAATTTGCTGGCCATGGTGCCTAGAAAAGGGAATATAAAACTAGAACCAAAAAAGTAAAGCATGAGGGAAAAACATATCCAAATAGCAGAGAAATGTAGAATCATCTAAGGTGAGAAGTCCTTTGACACGACAATACTCCCAATGATACAACCTTGCTAAAGGAGACTTTTCACCTTTTCACATAATTTGTTTAATATGTCCTGTAACCCTGAGATACCATACATGTACCAAAGAAAGTTTTAAATACTTTTGCCCTTACAATGCTTAAACTGAGGTACACAAACATACAGTCAGATATATGAGCAGAGAGAGGTCTGTTCTACTAAAGAGAATTTACATGGGCTTGAAAAACAGATCATTTATGACACATCATATTTCATTCAAATTTCTTATGCTGCACCCCAAAAAGGAGCAAAACCAATGTATTCACCTACTTCTGAGTATATGCTGTAAAATACCTCACACACTTTTTCTACATACCTGGTACTGTATTGTTATATCTGGTATGTCAACTCTGGAGAACAGCACATTTGCTGCTGTTTTACTGTCTTTATTCAAGGTGTGCTGTCTTCCAAAGTCTACCTTCACTTCTTTACCAGATCCAGCAATCTTCTTAACGACCATTTCTCCATCATTTTTCCCTGTCTCAAGCCCCACAACACCCTCACCTTCTTTGGTAATATCTTTAGTTCCTTCTGCTCCATCCACATTTCCTTGAGGTGGAAGTGTAACCGAAAAGAACTTTGCCAGATCTGGGTAAAGACGACCAATGCAGTACTGTAAGTGAAGAGTCAGGCTGATACTATCCAGGTCTTCACCACTTTCCATCTGTAAATGATCAACATGGCAAGTATTTATACAGATATTATAATCTTACAAGTTACAACTATTCAAAATCCTTTGATCCTAATCATGTGAATTTTTCCTTATCTCTAAAAGGGAATTTGTGAAAATTTGCCCCCAAAATACTTTTAATCACCTATATACAAAATTGAAAACCGACATTAAGGAATAATAATTAATTCCTGGATGTCTGTCTCACTACTAAGACTGTTGTTCATCATGCATTCCCTGGGATAGTTACAAGACATAAAACATCCAGATGGCTAAAAATTTGGCAATTTCGCTTGCAAACAAACATTTACCTAATTAGGTCCACCAGTTGAACACAATACCCTTGCTCTCACACCATCTTATGTCAGAAATATGGGATAACATTCCAACCCTTCTTTACTCGCAACTCAAACTACATGTAAACCTGTAAGACTGAGAAAACACAATATTCACTTCAGCTGAACAGAGCACCCATTAAGATTAAATGTCCTACATTATAACTGCAAAAAAAATTTCAGCTGTAGCAATGCTACAATGACAGCTGCCTTAAATCCAATAGCAAAAGCAAATATGGATTGGTGGGGAAAGTTGTATTCTCAAGGAGCTACATGTTCTGTGCAGTTGGTAAAGGATGCTTAATAATGCCTGGGCATAATAAGCTGTGTGGACCAAGTAGCAATCAAATCTACCAGACAGCAATACCTACACTCCTATGGAAGGCCTCTGGTTGTTTCTAAATCATAGAAGCCCATTGGCATAGTTATGGAGGGGCCTGGGAGCACATTCCCCTCAAGTTTTTGCCTGTGCCCTTTTAAAATCATCAAGTCAGGGGAAATGAAAACATGCATTGAATAACATCAAGAACATTTAAAATAACACTTGATACATAGCTGAAATCAGTCCCAGATGAACTCAGAATTGATAACTACCTTATGAATATGAAAGCTGAAAGATACAAAATTTCTCAAGTAAAATGTGAAGTTAGTACAACATGTTAGCTCTACAAAACGTCTCTCTCTGTATGGAGTAAGTACAAAAACATTCAAAAAGTCTTAAAAACTGGCTATAAGCAGCTCCAGATGAGTACAAGACTGATGTTTACTCCAGTGCATGGCAAAGGAGAGAAAAGGTATCATTCCTCAAACAAGACATACAGTGAGCACTACATTCTAGCCCCCCTAATTGTAAAATCTCATCTTTCTCAAAGGATCTAATCACAAACAGAAGACCTCATCTATGCCTGGCCTTGAAACAAGACAAAGAAATGAGAGACAAAAGGAACAGATTAATCTATGGGTTTATGAGAAGGTGGTAAATTTGCTTTTTAAAAATGAGCAGGTCAGTTTAGAGACATAAAAAGGTCTAGTGTTTCAAACCATAAGTGCACAGGAAGAGAAACAGTCAAGACAATGACATCACCCCTGAGTTGCTAATGGCTGCAAAATACTGTAGTCCCATGACACAGTTGCTTGCTGACTACTGTATGATATAGCTAAATATGGGGGCATGCAAGCAGTCAGCTCTTAGTAAAACTTAAGTAATATTTACACATGAAAGAAAAAGAAAGATATAAATAACATACATATTCATTTATTATACTTTGTCGCTGTCTCCCGTGTTTGCGAGGTAGCGCAAGGAAACAGACAAAAGAATGACCCAACCCACCCACATACACATGTATATACATACAGTCCACACCAGCACATATACATACCTATACATCTCAACGTATACATATATATATACACACACAGTCATATACATATATACACATGTACATAATTCATACTGTCTGCCCTTGTTCATTCCTGTCGCCAACCCGCCACACATGAAATAACAACCCCCTCCTCCCGCATGTGCGTGAGGTAGCGCTAGGAAAAGACAACAAAGGCCACATTCGTTCACACTCAGTCTCTAGCTGTCATGTACAATGCACCAAAACCACAGCTCCCTCTCCACATCCAGGCCCCACAAAACTTTTCATGATAAGACAAAGAATGCTGAACCATATTTTGTGTTAGATTAAGATCTTATATTGAGGCCCTCTTTTACTTTCTTTCATCCCCATTACTTTGATTATGTTTGGGTTGAATTTTATCAGCCAGTTATCACACCAACTATGAAGATTGTTTAGGTCATCTTGTAAGTTGATGCTCTCCCTTTCACTTTTCATTGCCTTCATGACCTTTGTATTATTCACAAATCTGGTGACAGGTTAGGGATGGTGATACCCAAGTCCTTCTTAGACACAGAATGCTGAACCTTATTTTATGTTAGATTAAGATCACATATTGAGGCCTTCTTTCATTTTTTCCCTTCCCCATAACTTTGCTTATGCTTGGGTTGAATTTTATCAATCAGTCATCACCCCAGCTGTGGAGTTTGTCTTGGTCACCTTGTAAGTTGATGCACTCCCCCTCACTTTTCACTGCCTTCATGACTTTTATATTATTTGCAAATGTATTCGGGTAGGATTCCATCCCTTCCATCAGGTAATTTTCATAGATTAAGAAGAGTAATTGTCCCAGAACAGAACTCTGTGGCACTCTGCTGGTCATCTTCATCCTTTAGAAGTTCCTTCAACATGTCTCTCCTGTTCCCATGTTGCTTCCCACTGAGATGATATATCCATCAAAGGAGTTTTCCCTTATTGCAGCCTGGTGATGCAACTTCTCAAACTGCCTCTAGTGCATACAGTGTCAAATGATTTTTGGCAGTCCATGTACTGTACACATAAATCACCCAGCCCTCATTTTTGTCTTAAATCTATGCTCCTTTTCTCATAGAACTATAAGAGGTTTGTTACACATAACCTCTTTTCCATAAAATTGCACTGACTCTCACTTATGTATTTTCTTTGTAGAAAGTTGTCCTCTTGCTTTCTAATAATCTTTTCAAGAACCCTACTTGATATACTCATTAATGAGACTGGTCTGTAGCTCTGTGCTTGTTTCTGGTTTCCTAAGTATTTGATTGCCCTTTTTCCATTCTCTTTGCCACTCTCCATTGAATTTTGAACATTATTTCTGCTGGTTTGCCTAGCATATTTGGACACATCATAAGCATTTCTGATTAAATTTTAATCAGGACCATCAACCTTGTATGCGTAAAGACTTCTTAGTAACCTTATAATATCTTTCCAAGATTTTTGTTGTACTTCTTCACCTTTTCAAGCGTTATCGAGATAGTACCAGGAACAGACAAAGAATAAGCCTCATTTGCTCATATCCATTCTCTAGCTATCGTGTAATGCACCAGAACCACAGCTCCTTATCCACAACCAGGCCCCATATCCCTTTTCTTGGTGTATTCCAACTGCTTCATATGCCCCTGTTTCAGTCCATTGACAGCATTGTCAACCCCTGTATACCAAGTCGCTCCAATTCACTCAGACTCAATCTCCTGCATGTCTTTCACCTTCTTACATGTTCAGGCTCACCCCACCCCATCCTTCCATCTCCAGTATGGTCTGTTCTAGCCATCTCAGTGTTTTCTAAGACCTCTATCCCATTCCATCTTGTTGGTGTTGGGGCTATAGTGTCTTCCATTGTGAAAATACTTTTGAACTTGTTGCTCAGTTCCTCACATATCCTTACGTCTTCCTCTGCAAATCTTCCCCCTGATTCCCTTAGCCAATTATTTGCTCTTTAACTGACAACTGATTCCTGATGAATTTATGGAAAAGTTTTTGATTTTATCCTTCCTTGTCAACAATATTTTTTTGTAAATTTCCTTGTTCGTCCTATTATGTGGTGCTACACTCATTCTTTTCTCTCTCTTACCTTATAAATGCTTGCTGGCTGGAATGCCCTCTATATCTTAGCCACTGCACATGTTGAAGCTTCTTTGCTCTTTGACTGCTTTTATTAAGCCATTCTTTCCTCTTTCTTACTAAGTAAGTCCCTCAGTATTATAGCTTGAGGCACCCATGTCCCTACTCTTTCATTTTTGATTACACAGAACTTCACACCACAATGCCCTGGTTCCTGGCTGCTGAACTCCATTTTCTAGTCTATATCACCATAGAAATTGTAGAGGGTTGTGTATTTCCATGATCCTCATTATGTCATGTCTCACTTCTTGATAATTATCCTCACTTACCACACAGTTAAAGTTGAGCAGTACATGATCACTTTTTCCAGTTCATGTATCTTGTTTAATATTCTCAATATGCACTCTATTATGTGTGAAGGTAAGATCTAGCATTAATGTTGTATAAGTCCTTCTCATCCTAGTGTTCTCCCTGACATGTTGGTTTAAGAAATGTTCCTGTATACACTGATGATCTGTCAACATTTGAATGTAGTTCTTTCAGTCTGTTACCATATCGTAACACTTGTCCTTTACAGAGCTGGTATTGCTGCTCCATCCTCTTTCCTTGCTTGCTGTCTCCATTGTCTAGTTGTCTAACTGTATTCTTAGCTTTTCACCTACTCTTTCTTGATTTTATCATATTTGATGAATATCCCATTAAATTCCTTCTTGCCTTTAGATTCTTTAATTTGCTTAAGTAACTCCTGGCAAAATGACCCTAAGCTAGCTGTATCCATAACTGGTTGTTTTCACAAATCTTGATTATAACCACCATTTCTTCTCCCTTCTTTTATCATTGAATTTGCATCTGTGAATCCCATAGCCTCCAGTTTTCTTTCAATAAGCATTTCCCCCATTTCTCTTTTTTTTTTTTTGATCTAGTGAATGATCTTTCAGTTAAAAAATCATTGATTTATATCTGTTGACCTATTTTACTGATTATTCTAATTTTTATTACCATTTACTTTTCAGGTAGATCTTTCAGTGTTGAATTGTCAGCCTCTATGTCTATGATATTCTCTAAAATGTCTCTTTAGCTAGCAGGCATTGGTCTTGTACTCTCTGTACTTTTTTAAACCATTTGTCATCTAGCCCATAAACTTCCTTGATTGCTCCTTCTCCACAGTACATATCATTCTTTCAACATCTTCAAAGAAACAGAGCAAAGATCTTAGAATCATTTTACCTGTCTTTTCCAGTCTCTCACGAAAGGTCTCTTGGAATCCCACCAAGCTTTCATGGAACCCAGTTTGAAAACTCCTCATTTAAGGGATGGTGGCATGCACAAAGCTTTTGACTGGGGAGGAGCAATGTAGCGTAAGGAGTGATTGAGGATGTGTGGACCAAGGAGTGTTTGAGGGTGTGTGGACCAAGGAGTGTTTGAGGGTGTGTGGACCAAGGAGTGATTTAAGAAGTGTGGACCAGTGTCTTCTTTGAAGACCACTTGTGAGAAAACATTGAGAAAGAGAGCAATTTGTATGTGGCATCTATGAACTTAGAGGTAACTTAGGGTTGACAGAGTGTATTGTGGAAGATGCTACAAATTTATTATGTGGGAGGAAGGTTACTAAATGAAGTGAGGAATTTTTGTTAGGAGAATAAGATATGTGCATGATTATTAAAGGAGAAGGTTGAATAGTTCCAAGTGAAGATGGGTAAAGATGCTCCCAACATACATCCGAGTTCTGTTCTGATTGCTAGTCGTATTTCGAAATGGAAGTAAGTCAGATGTGTGCCAGCATGGCAAGTGGAATTCGTTTACTGGTACATTCTTTTATCCTACTCAATTTCTGTCATGATTATCTTGTTTTTATTAGCCAGCATTATTATATGATTCTTTACTCTCTTTTTACCTTTTATTTAAGATTCTTTAGTTCATGGCTTGATTCATCCAAACTTTCAATGAACTTTATGGGAGCTCCTTTGTCAGCAGTTCCTGCTTTACTTGTGACTCGATCCTTCAAAGTCTCAAGAAGACTTCTAATCTTTGTCTGAATTGTTAATGTGCTTAGTGGTACATGTTTTTGAATTTGATCTTACATCCACAGCATCAACCACTTTTCCATTTCGTGGATGGGCCCTTGCCGTTGGTTTGTTATTCTCTTAGACTTCATACTTGCCAAACCTTTCACTCTTTCACATATTTTTTCTTGGTCCTTAAAATTGTGGAGACCATTGAGTGGGACAACTGTAGATCACGTGCAATCACATTAACCTTTTTACCTCCTTCATAGTGTGTGATTACCTTCATTTTCAATTTCAGTTCAAGTGTCTTCCTTAGCTTCTTGCCAGATCTTTCAACATTTGATGGGTTTTTCCTCTTGCTTGTCATGATGATTGGGGTTTGATACGAAAATGGTTTGATCCAGCACGAAAATTTGTTAGATTCACTTGAGTAATGTGCGCTTACTGAATGGTAACTGAGAACGAAAACTGAGATATGCTGTGATGTACACAATTCCAGGATTGTTTGACATTCGCTGTCGTATGCACACAGCCATTAGGACTGGTGGATGTATGACCAAGCCTAATTTTCATATTTACTTATATTTTCAATTTATATTTTTTCCGGGTTTGTATAGATGGTCGTAAGTCACATAGGTCATAAGTCAGGGAGCATCTGTATATGTCAAGAGTTTATGATGTTACTGTAGCTGTTTAATCTACTCATGGATGGCGATGGTAAGAGAGGTAAATTCAAGGATCTTGGAGTGAGGAATAGGCCTACAG
>JAUUDY010124855.1:1356-13831 GCA_032361765.1 Panulirus inflatus
GGCGAAAGTGATTTCAGTCACACTTCTCTTGTTGGAAGCCACATGCGTTTTTCTTTTTCTTCTTCTTTTCTGATGGAAAGGAAATATTTGTAGAATTTGGGTCCTCAGCCTCAACGCAATCTAGGAAAAGAAAAGTTAAGAGTTGCCAAATTTGTTGAAGTAGATTTGTTACTTTCAATTTGTTTACTAATGTTTGCATGTATTACGTATAGATACAGTCCATCAAACAAGTCAAATATTCCCATAAGCTTTTTAATCTGTATTTCAGAACAATCAGCAGATAGAACCTTAGCACATCCATCTTCAGCATCTAACTGTGAAACGTTAAACAACAAGAATAAAGACGACAACATTCTAACTTTCAGCCACTTGAGGCAATGAGGACAAGACGGATGACGTAAGACTGCAATTTAGTCGATGAGCGAGGAGGAGGAGGATACTTGAGTCAGGTGTTGAGTCAAGGATAAGTGGAGCAGGAGTGTGCCTGAATCTGGTATTGAGTCAAGGATGAGTTGAGCAAGAGTGTGCCTGAGTCTGGTGTTGAGTCAAGGATGAGTGGAGCAGGAGTGTGCCTGAGTCTGGTGTTGCGTCAAGGTTGAGTGAGGGTGAGAGAGGAGGGTGAGTATGATGCCTCATGTTGCTGCTCGTTCTGCGAGAACTGCCTCACATGCTGGATGTGCAGCATCCGTCTTACTAGTGACTCCCCCGGTCTGTTAAGTCTTGGTTTACTAAATATTTTCTTTGTGTATCACTTGCTTTATCAACATGATATTTCTAGAAACAAAAGAAGTTGGAAACCTTACGTAGATGCTTTAAGGCAGCAGGTCTACAGTGTTTCAGTTGATTACGCTGCAACCAAGACCTCATACCATCCTACAGACAACGGCGCCTCATCTGTAAAATTCGTTAGAATTCAAGTAATCTGTCGATTATTTCCTGTGCTTGGAAGACATGCTTACCATAGACAACACGTTTTGATAACTCAATTATTAAAAGACTTATATATAGTTTTAGTTCCCGTGGGTTACTTTTTTTTTAGTTTTGGTCTTATGGAATGGAGCTTAAGATTGGGTTTGGGGAGTCTGTTGTTATGTGATTGCCAGGTTACCCATGATGGGCATATATATATATATTTTGACAGTTTGTGAATATAAACTGAGGAAGAGTTAGCAAGGGATGAGCTGTTTATTTTTGCAAGGAAACTGGTGATTTGTTACATAATGCTTTGGTTAGGAGGGGTTAGAATTGGTGATTGATCTTGCTGTTTTTGGGTGGGAGGGGGCTAGAGTTGTTGAAAAAATTTAAGGCCAGGTATTTTATTTCGTTTGACAGGTATGAGTAGAGTTAGATATGATAACATCTTTAGAGTATGAATTAAAAAAGAAAAATGCGATAAAATCCACTTTTCTTTATTCATCCATTGAAATGTGACAAACATACTTCATACACAAAGCTAATTTTTGATGTGACTGGCCTGAATTTTCTGAATGTACTTAATATCATATATCCACACACCTGCTACTAATGCTGCCTTGCCCATGCAGGAAACAGTGAATGTCTGAAAATAAATTGTTCCTAGATCAAGGCAGAATCTTGGACATAAAGTTATGAATGCATTCCATATATATTTGTTTAAGAATAGATTTTTATGATGTACAAAATCATAAAACTGTTAGTTGTGATAGGGCAGTCTGCTGATATATGCTGTATTCTTACAATTATGGCAAAAAAAGGATGTTTTTGATGGACCTGATGATGATTTTCTTTTTGTAGTGAAGGAGAAAGAGGGAAGATAGGTAGTAAAAGGTCATTATGGACTAAGTTCATGTAATGTAGTGGAAGCCTTGGAAAAATTAAGCAAAGTGAAAAAGTTTTGTTTTTGATATGCAAGGCAACCAATCAGAGAATCTGTTATGCATATAGGACTTTGTTAAGGAACTTGCTTTTCCCCTTCATCAATTATTTGTAATAAATTTGCATCCCAAACCATGTCTTATTACCATCTCAGCACAAAAGTGGTTACTCTTTTCCAATATATTGTAGAAAGTATGGTTACTAACAGCCACTTTAAATCAAAGTATGGTCAAGACTTGAATTTTCTGTGTAATTTCACTTGGAAAACAGCTGGATGATTTTCCATAGTATGCTTGTGTATACAATAGATACAGTACATTTAGTACTGTTACTCATATCACTTTGGCTAAGTTGCAGTATGGTAGAAAGAGGAAGCCTTTTCACTCACTTTTCTTCAGTACCTGTTCTTTATAGTTCTGTACGCTTTGACACTGTACCCCAAGTTGTGTATGTGCTCCTTATCCTATATCTTCTGTAATCTTTATCAAATATATGATTGGTGCATTTTTCCCAAGATTTTGTAGTGTTGATAAGCTTGTTTTTTGTACACTCATATTTTGTGATAAAATGGATTAAAAAGTATGTATTGTAGCACAAGATCCTGTGGAATATAGCCTATTTTCATGAGTTATCACAGAAATTTAGTGTAAAACTATGCAAGCTTCTTCGTCTGTTCCTGGCACTGCTTTGGTAGTGCGGAAAGTGTCAGTCAAGTATGAAAAAATACATACATATATTTAGTTTGATTGGAAAGTCTGGTGTTACCAGACTATGCCTTCTTGAGGTTATGATTTTTCTTTTAGTTGATTGTAAGGAAAGATATTTGAGAAAGATTTATAAGGTACTTTATGTCATCATGCCAGTGTAAAAGCTACGAAAACAAATAACTAGCCCTGCTTTTTGGCAAAATGGTAGGAGCAGTAGATAGAAGTAGTAGGTTGGAACACTTTAGGCAGGAGCATTAGGTAGATACATTAAGTAGAAGTAGTAGGTAGGAGCATTAGATAGAAGTAGTCATTAGGAGCATTAGGTAGGAGCCTCTGCAAACACTGTACTAGACGTCCCCTATGCCAGTGGCCTGTTAAGTGTGATGTAGTAAAGGCTGAGAAGCAGCATTGGAGTTCCTTAGTTGTAGGGATTCAGTTGCCATGGCCACCCTTTTGAGGGAGTTCCAATTGGAACAGGTGTCAGAGATAAAGATAGATAGATAGCAAGCTTCATGATAGATATAGTAAACTGCTGAGGCTTGGTAACATCTTTCATTTTGAAATTTGAATTATTGAAATCTCAGTTTAGAATTTAGAGGCTGAAAAATATGCCCTGTGATAAGTGGTACCTTCTTACAAATATAAACAAAAACGGGGGGAGAAGCCAAAAGTCTTCAAAGTGTCCAGGGATTCTTGATTGCAATTTTACATGTTTACCTCCAATGAGTTCCATTGCTTTATTATAAACACAAAAGTTAACTTTTTTTTTTTTTAGATATGAGAGACAGACAGACAGAAGTATCACTTATAGTTGGGCTGGGTATGACTTTGCAACCTGACCATATATTTCAAACATGCTTTTTGATTTCACATCAAATTAATCGAAGGCCTGGTTGATGCAGCTAGTATTAATCTTTAATTGAACTGATTGCTGTGCAATACCTACTGTGACAGTGTATATTCTTTCTCTACTCCCTCTGCAAGATTTGATCATTATCCTTAGACATCTTTGTGATATATTTAAATGGCATCCTTGTTTAACGTTAAAAAATTTAGGATTAGTGGTTTCAGCCAGTGTGCTATGAGCACAGAAAGCAGTTTTTTAGTTTTATTATATATTTTTTATCAGTTCTTGAGATCCTAACATTAATGATAATTGAATGTAGGTGACTGTTTTCAGGGCTTTAAGGAGATTTGGGTAGTTCACCTAACAAAACAAGTGTATAAATTTATGTCTTTTTAATAACATTTTGCATTAGGAATTCCTCCACGAATGTTCATGTTTCCACTGAAGGTCATACGTAAGATGTGAATACTAATGAATATTACTGGATAGCTGACTTTTTTGTAGTGTGATCAATTTGCTGTACTTGATTAACAGTAACAGAAACTCTTTTATATGTATACTAATGTGGTACAAAATTGGACATAACATACATCCATGTTCTGACTGCACAAGATTGTTTCTACTCCTCTGGTAAAGAGAAAAGTGATTATGTGTCATTTTGTGATGTGTTTTTGATAAGCGACCATTGTTTGACTTTTTTTTTATTTCAACTTTCTCATGACATCTGTTGTAAAAGCAAGTACAGTAATGACTTTTACATAGAAATTATATGATTAGTAAAGTATTTTAATTAACAAAGTAAACATATAGCTAAAAGAAAAATATAGTTTCTTAATACAACTCTTGTGGGATTGTTATGTGATTGTTTTATGTTATGCCTGTTTTGTTTATATATACAGTAAACACAATATTGATAAACATAGTTTGTATTGCCTCTCACTTTGTTGCCCTTTTCTTATTTTCAGTTTTTATATGATGAAATGAGATGTTTTTAATGTTAACATTAAACGAATTAGTGGAATGGTTTAGAACTGATTGATGGAGCTACACTGAGACAGTATTCAAATAGTCCAACCTGTCTTCATTCATTTTATCCACATCTGTGTATACAGTATGTGAATATGTTGAGGTGAAACACAGATTATTAGTATCGGCTTATTTGATTAATAGTTCATTAACTTCATTAGTATCAGCTTTACCTTCAAAAAGGTGTAACACTTAATCTGTAGTGGTTACTGGACTCCCCAGCTGTAAATAAATAATTGCTGCCTCCATGATAATTGTTTTTCACATCTTACACTTAACCTGTCTTGTAGAAGGTTTATCCATTCAACATCACATAATTTTTGGATTCAGTCGAAGATATATATTCCAACATGTTAGGTGCACATACACAGTTTGGTTGAGTACCTGTGAGTTAGAGAGAAGCTTTTGGATAAGATGAGATGCACATAAAGAGATAGAAGGTATATCATTCAACCAAACATTATCAGGTTAGTGAAGATAGAATTTGAAAGGGACACACTGAATATGGAAGGGTAGATTTCTAAAGAGAAAATAAGTATGCTAGAAATTTCTTTGACCATAATTGTAAAAGAATTAGCTTCAAGGAATGTTATGTAGGTAGACAGAATGCTCTCCTCCCCTACAGCAGTAAAAGTTTGGCCTACACAAATGGTAAATTTTCAGTATGAAATATTTTGAGAAAGGATTTTCATGACTAAAATGTCATTGATGAAATAGTTTTATTCATCCTGTCTTTGTATTACAATTAAGTCTCATGCTTTAATATGCTCTGCTTACTATACACATAGGTTGTATAACTTGGACTTCTACCATACAATGTTGGTATCTTTTAAAAACTACACTGTTCAGTAGACTGTGGTTCATTACATCCAGAAGAAAGCATAGAGGTAAAGATCCAAGGCAGGAGAATCCACCAAATTAAATCAAGACCTAATATTCCCCTGCAGGGGAACTGATTATCTTAGAGACTCTCCCTCATATGACTTGATCAGTTTAACATCTCTAGAAGTACCAGTCTTCTTGTGTCAGTAATAGTTCCGTTACCTTACTTGTTGAGAAGTACAAGTTGTTTCAAGTGTATGTTACAATCTGTTTTTCATCAATAAAGGTGTAGCAGTCCCTGCAAGTTTGTTACAATGTATTTTCTCTTTCTGCTTTGCAATACAGTGAACCCTGATCAATTTATTGTAATGGGAGAAGCTTGTCGAATTAACCAAGAGATCAAATTAACTGAGGCCCCACTTTGGAATAAAAAATCCCACTACCACAAAAACAGTAGGGTAAATTGTGTGCATGTCATTCACCAAGGAAGTGATGAAGGTGCTTTCTTTTCAGCATTACTGAAGTAACATACATTGTGTACAGTGATCAGGTCTGGGTAAGGGAGCTAGGACGACATGACTTATCAGTCATGTATGCACAGGCTCCATAATTTCAGTAATTTTATACAAAAATATTTAAATTCATGTTCAAATTGGCAAGGATCAGACTGTCAGATGTTCCCTGTACCAATCTTTATGTGTGTATATTACAGAGTCTATCTTTTGACAATTACCAATCTTTTTAAATATACTTTAAAAACTTGGAAGCCTTAGACATGATGCGAGACATATTCTTTTCCTCACTTTACATTTTTGCAGTACGAATCAGCTTTTATGCCCTTAACTATTAAGCATTCAAACAATAACTACATTCATCCTAAAAGTTAGTTATGTGTACTTAACATTAAAAAGGGTAATGGCTACTGTAAGTTTCTATTGTTAGTAAATATTTTTTCTTGGCAATTAACACGTACTGCTATCCTTTTGACCCAAACTGAATATGATAACAGAGTCTGGAGATAGAAACTAAGGGAAAATATATATTGGTCTTTTCCTTGCTTAAAAATGCTGTAGATCTTATAATGTATAACTTGGGAGGAAGGTCACTTGGTCAGAGGACACGACATATAAAGATCACTCCATCTTTACCGAAGGCGTAGTTCCTGACCACTTTCTTTGTCTCCTGCAAAGGAAAATGACAATATATTTACTTTGATCAGAGCATCCAAAGTTAAATTCTGGTGATAAGACAATTGTATGAAATTTTTTTTATAAAGGAACATTGTAAAGTCAAAAAATTGACATTTTTCAAACTGTGGTGAAGACCAGCCCCTTTTATGAATCTCCCATAAATTCAAAGCTGCAGTCTTTGTAAGAGCAGGATAAAGTGGGCTTTTCTGGGATGGGAAGGTCATACACCCTTCTGTTTAACAAAAGTGCAGCCTTGTTGAAGGTGTTGAATTAGCAATTGTAGGTTGAGTCTCAGAACACACACCAGTATGTGCTCGAGACAAAATTACTCACCATCAGTAATCAAAAAAAAAAATCTAAACACCAAACAACACCATTACCAACCTAATTACTGAAAAGCAAACAGCATGCTGGCACTTTTTCTATAACACTATGAACCACAAAACCAAGAGCAACCAACTCTGATGAACAATATAGAAAATCCAAACCTCCTGAACCATTCTATCTCATACACATGAAGTTCACTTAACCCACAAATACATTCTCCCAATAACATGCTTCCCTTCAAAGAATACACAGACATACTCATGAAGCACTACCCAAAATTTGGCCACAAGCCTATCACACCTCTAATCAAAACAGACACGAAAAACCTGCTTACAATCCACCTTGAAATAATTGCTCGCCCACCCTTCACTGCCTTAAGCACTCGCAACACAATAGAAACATGAAAGAACTTCCTAGCAATAGAGCTTGACACTTTATCAAATTTCCATATAAAACTCTTTGGCCCAGATGTAATGCCAATATATAAAGATATCTTCAACCAGTCTTGGTTACACAACAAAATCCCATGCAAGTCTTCAATCACTTGCAAGACCTTCACTGCTCCCAAGACATTATGACTCCCTGTAGCTCCCCTGGTTCCATCCATTCATTGCCATGTCCACTCCTTCATTTCACTTTCTTCAAATTTTCTCCATTTCACACTCACTTCCAAGTTTAGACATCAATTTCTGCTGTTTATCACTCGAATCTGCCACCAGCTCTGCATCATCAGCAAGCAGCTGACTCATCCCTTAGGTCCATTTCATCCCTACAAACTGCACATCTGCCCTTCTCTTCAAGACCCTTCCATTTACCTACTTGGGAAAGATGCATGTGTGAAGAGATATCAGGAGAGATTGAGTGTAGAATGGCTAAAGGTGAGAGTAAATGAAGCCAGGGCAGTGGGTAAGGAATTGGAGTTATTTCTGAAAACAGTGTTGACACCTGACAAGTGGGAGAGAAGTGTGTTGCATATGGTTAGTGGGTATGTAAGATAGGGTAGTATGTGGTGGGACAACGATTTTTAGTTGCAAGTGAAAGAAAAAAGAGAGGTGTATTGATATTCATTACTGTGAAGGAATGGAATGACTGGAAGATATACAAAAGAAAGCAGCAGAGGCTTAAAAAGAGGACGAATAAGAATTGTGGTGAGTGAGTATCAGCAAGTTTCAGGAAGAATGAGAAAATGTTTAGGAAGTCTGTGAGAGAAAGTGAGAAAATCAGTGAAGGGAGAAAATGGGGAAGTGATAACAGACAGATATGAAGTCAAGAGAATATGGAGTGAGTACTTTGAATGTACTCGATCGGGTGACAGGTGTGTGGGGTGGCTAGATCAAGGAGGTATGGGAAGTGAGAGAGTCATGGCAAGTGCTTTGGTGGAAAGAGAAGTGTTGGTGAAAGCAATGCGTAAGATGAATAGGAGATTAATTTTAGGAAAATTATTCTTGTAAAAAGGAAGAAGAGGGTATTATGGACATCTGTAAGAGATTCTGTCTACATTGCATTTTGAATGTTTCAATTTTTTCATTTCTTCATCCCAATCGATTTCAGTTACCTTAGAACCTAAGGGTGCAGTAAGTAGAATGCTGTTTACCAGGTTAATATGTGAAGTTCGTGGCAGTAACACAGATAAGGTGTCACAAGTCTTAGGTGGAGGTGTTGATCTCACGTTGGGAAAGTCAAGGGTCTTTGTTGACTTTTTTGAGGAGGTACGAGTATTTACTGGCAGTAAAATGAGGGGCTACTTTCAGCACATGGGGAAGAGTTCTGGAAGATATAACCTTAATGGAAGGCAACAGACTGTCTGATGAGATGAACTCGGGGTAATTTGACCTTGGCCCAAGGGGTGGGAACCTGATAGATATTGTACCACCAAGGACCTTCTAGAGCTCAGAGAAGCTCTGAGGGTGATAATTGCATCTGTAGAGCAGGCCATTGAAATAGATTCACTGAAAGGTGTTACAGTGAGCATGTATATCTCGCTTGCAGCTACCCCACTGGTTCCTTCGTATGGAAGGACCCAACTGAAGGAAGTGCTGCTGGGAGATACTTTGCACCTCTCATGAGGACTCTGTTCTCCCTATGTTAGAACAAATATCCTTGCTGGTGGAGAGTGAGTTTGATTTGGGACAGCATATCCATTTCTTTTGCTTGGCAGTGGATGACATTCTCCTGTATCAGCACCAAAACATCTCTGCATGGGCATTTTTTGGGTTAGCAAAATCATGGGGATTACACTGGAAGAATCACTGGGTCATTATTTCCAAGCCAAGTGCTTAACATCCCGGGCCTCTGAAATGTGTCCTTTGTTCCTTACCACATAGGCAATCCTCAACCAAGCAAAGGAGTTGATCACTTATTCCTGCCTCTATCTCTAGCTTCTTATTCATCCTCTGATGTAGTACACTATCAGTCCGGCAATCTAGGAACACAGTTTACTCATCCATCTATTTTGTCTAAGACCAAGCTCACACTGTCATAAAAGGCTAACAGGTTCATGACACAGGACATTCTATCTCTAAAGCCTTATTGTCTCCCACTTAAGAAATTTCTTCTTTGTTGGTAATCATTGATACGTTTTTTATTTTCCGGTGTTTTACAAACAACACTTGTCAGTGAATCAGGCCTGTAGTTCATTGCAGTTTCTTGGTCTCCTTTCTTAAAGACAAGCACAAAATTTGCCTTTTGCTGCATCTTTTGTAACTATCCCTTTCTGTAATGTCCTACTGAAGAGTATTTTGAAAGGCCTAGAAAGCACATCAGTGCTCTCCTTCAGTACACATGGAGAGACTTCGTCAGATCTATGAACCTTGTAGGAGTCAAGGTATTTGAATGGTCTGATTATTTAATTTCTGCTAGTATGTATACTTTCCAAGACTTCTCCCCTCTCCCACCTTTTTAATACTGGAGTAGTTTTATCCTCCACTGTGGAAACACTTTTGAATTTGTTCATGGGTTCCTCACATATAGCCTAGACTTCCTCAAGAGTTCTTCTCTCTGAGTCCCTTAACCTAATTAGTTATTCTTTAACTAATAGTTTGCTTCTGATGAACTTAAGGAAAAGTTTTGGGTTGTCTTTTGCCCTGTATACAGTACTCTTCTCAAAACCTTTTGCTTCCCTTTTCTTACCCTGCAATACTCATTTCGTGCCTTCCTGTATCTTTCTAATGCTGGCCAACTACAATGATATTTGTACTGTAGCATACTCTTGAGTTTTTTTGCTTTTTGACATTTCATGTTGACCCATGTCTCTTTCCATTTCATTCCTCCTCTTCCTTTAGTATTCCATGGCAATAATGGCCCGAGCCTGTAGTACATTTCACAGAACTTTGTATAGCACTGGTCTGTTGTCTTGTTGCAAACCTCTTTTTCCCAGTCTACCTCTTAAAGAACATTATAACCTCTATGTAGTTTTCTTGACTGTATTTCCTCTTCAGGTCCTGTGCATTTCATTTTTTTATATGTTAGCTGAGACACCACGAGCAGCAATTCTCATTTTGTATGCTCCACCACATAGTCAAAATCAAGTACTACATGTCACTGTTTCCCAAAGGTGGTTCATATCTGATATATCCTATATCCATGCTATTTTGTGTGAAGACAAGGTCAAGCAATGATGATGTGTCATTCCTCTAGGGTCTATGATGTGTGGTTAAAGGAAGTTCTCCTGTAGACATTCGAGGAACTTTTACATCCATATCTCCCCATTTCCATGATCATCCAAGTTTTCTTGTTTTCCAGTAGTGAAGTCCCATATTACTGTATTAGTGATTTACTACCTTCATTAAGGGAGTCTCACTGCTCCCTCACCTTTGTAAACATTCCTTCTTTGTTATCAATGTACATCTGCTCTGGGTAACTGTAGTTCTATAAAGGGCTGTAGACTATCAAAACCATAGTGCACTTTCTTCCCACTGTGATTTTACCAGTTATGTACAGTTTGAGGGTGCCATCCATGTCTCTCTCTTTGAATTCCATGTTAACCCATATTCAGAAACCCTTTACCACTTCTTTATCTTCTCTGTCTCTTCTTGTTATAATAATCCCTCTGGACATTTTTTTTTATTAGGGTGGTTAGAGGAGAGGAAGAAGAGTTGGGACAGGGGAAAGTTATTTTCTTTATCATTCCTTGGCTCCAGTTCCTTAGGTTTAGGGCTTTTCTTCATTCTTCGGATCAGCTCTAAACCTTTGCCTGTTATCCCATACTTTGTCCAATTAAGCTCCTCAAAGGTTTCAGCGTCTCTCAGTTCTGTGATTTTGTCATCAAGTTACCTAGCTATATCTTCAGTCTGTTCACCTTTTCCTCCAGGTGGCATATTCTCTGTTCCCTCTCAAACTACCCACTGACTCCTTTAAGCTTAAAATCCCTCAAATTCATAATTACCATCACCTCTCTTACCTTCCATTTCCATTTTTCCTTCTGTTTCCTTCCATGTTATTATTTGTTCTAAGCTGGAATAGATATGGCTGTCCAGGATTTATTGGTTGCCCCTTAAAGTCACCTTAGTGGCTTATTTATTATTTTCTGCTCTGGCTTTTCAAAATCAATTAATTTTCCTGATTCACCATGTAACTTGGTTCTCTTTTGCTCCCCTAAAGTCTTTGAATAGTGTTCAGTTTACTTCAAGGCTTCATTCATAAAGGTAAAATTTCGTTACCCTTTCCAAACTATTACTTGTTGCCAGACTGTTTTGCTATATCTTACTGGATTATCTCACATAGGGGTGTTCCTATGCTGTGCTAAAGGCACAAAGATTTTCAAAGACAGTGATTTATTTAACTATGGCTCGAAACTAACCATGGCAATCTCTACAGCCATGGTGACAGTTGCCAGTTTGCACTAAATCAGGCCAAATTTTCATTCTAATTTTCCTCACTGAACTTCTGCTTGTAAGTACTGGCACTTTCCTATTTCCTAAGGGTTAATGGTCTTAGAATGCTCCCCATATTCTAGGAATGATTCTTGAATTCCTTAAGGCTCCTAATGAAGAAAAACAAATTCCTTGTTTGCAAACCAAAACTTCCCATCCTTTCATTTGCCTGTTAGCTTATTTTCATATGTTTTCTTTGCCTTTTAAATGAATTTTGCTTAAAGTTTTTATGTTACTTGTTATATTACTTACATGTTACATAGTGACCTTGCCTTCTTTAGTGAATGAGCTGTGGATGGACTGCCTTTCATGGCAGTATAAACAGAAGCCCTTTGAAAGGCGTATTGCTATATTTCTCCCTTTCTGTTCCTCAGTATTCTGCAGCCGATAAAACCTTCATCTCTGGACCCCACTTTTTAATGTTCTCCCTCCTTACTTTTACAAAAGGCTTTAGACCATCTCTATTTCTGCTGCCCTGCTGCTGTTCTACCAGTGTGTTTATGGTTACTTTTTGTGTGTTATGGCGAGAGAATACGATGCTAATGTTGCCCCTTCTCTAAACTACATGTATTTGTATCTTATCCTTACTCCTATGTATGTATGCACAATCCAGCCAGAGCCAGCTGCAAATTAATTGACCAGCCCAGAGGAGAGGATGAACACCTGGCCAACTGCCATGCCCAGTATGTGTGTGTGTGTGTGTGCATGTGATTACTATTTGTTACAAGAAGAATACCTGGTTTAAAAAGAGAGATATACATAAGTATACGTAAATGAGTAGGAGAAATGGTCAAAAGGCATTATTGGATATTGTATTAATTGATAGGCAAG
>JAUUDY010125076.1:0-13826 GCA_032361765.1 Panulirus inflatus
ACAGCCCTACCCCGCTGAGGCGAGAACCGGCCAAACAAATAGGAAGGAAATAGAAAAAGAGAGATATATATTTATATATAAACTCAAGTGAGCTCAGACCCACACATGCGTGTATGCACTCGCATAGGAAAAGTTAGATATCATTGGAAAGGCAAAGAGAGAGAGACAGACAAGTAAATAAAGAGAGAGAGATGGATAGACAACACACACACACACACACACACACACACACACACACACACACACATGATATAGAGGAAAAACATGGAAGATACATCATCTCTCATACCCCATAAATCAAGGCAGAAGATGCGAGGTATAACGCAACACTTTACGACTTAACGAAATCTATATCTTATGTGCGTTGGCGATGATGATGAAGTACCTCCTCAAGACTTTAAACGACCTCCATTATTTCTTTAAGGTAAGCCGATGCCATTTTTTTTTTCAAAGCTTTTTTCTTCTCTTTTTTTTTGCCATGACCCACAGTCCTTTACGGCTCTGATCAGGCTGACGGTAATTTTCCCTCACGCCCTGGGCATTTACGGCTTCTTAAGGGCCTCTTAGTTTAACGAGCAGCTATTACCTTACGTTGGAAGTCTCCTTACAGTTTACAGAGGCGTGGCCAAATGTCCCCCCTCTCCGTTGACCTATTCATTCCAGTTGCCCCGTCCGTTTGTTGTGAAGTAGCGGTAGATGTAGATACAGACGCTTTCTACCTGCTGCAGGACGGCAGACTGCTTAGACCTACAACAGTAGGTCTAAGCAGTCTCTACCTGCTGTACAATGGCAGCAGTAATGAGTACAGGCACTCGCTCCCTGCTGTAGAGTGGCAGCAGTTAGTTGTTGTATAGCCTCAACTCTCCCTGCTGGTGGAGTGGTGGTAGATGTAGGTACCCGATCTGCAGCAGGGAGAGGCACGAACGCCTCCTAACCTACTGCGGTGTGGCAGCTGTGTGGTGTAGGATGGACCTTCCCTACTGTGGACTTGCAATAAGAGGAGGAGGAGGAGGAGGAGGAGACAGAGACTCGAAAAGAGTGGTACCGTTTTTTTTCGCAAAGAGCTCGGAGGAGGAGGAGAAAGAGGAGGTGCGACTCCGTCCTCGCCTTTGCAGAGTGGCAGGAGGAGGAGGAGGAGGAAGATATACGAAAGCTCCATCCTTGCTCTACAGTGAGGGCAGACAGAGGCACGAGACGAAGTGTGTGTGTGTGGTGCGCTAGAGTTTGTAGGTCTTAGGAATGGATAGAATTCTTTCAGATTATGATGGCTGTCAAGCTGCGTGCGTCTTTTTATTTCGGGATTCGGAGTTTCAAGACTACTTTTTACACTCTCTTTCACATGGTATCCATACCATATGGTATATACCATCTTTCGTGTGACAGGGTGTTATGAAATCATTTTCGCTTAAATTCTGCTGCGATATTATATTTTTTTTTCTTTTCTATTGATTCGAGAATTTAATATCAAATTTTGATTGGATTTTTTTTGAGGGGGGAGGCTGAAATTTCTCTCTCTCTCTCTCTCTCTCTCTCTCTCTCTCTCTCTCTCTCTCTCTCTCTCTCTCTCTCATCATCATCATGGGTGAGACTCCTCTAACGCTTGTTTAACACACGAGGGAAATATTTTGAGAGAAATAGGGGTCCACTATTTTTCGATAATCCGTGAGATAAGCGGGGCGGGATATTTATGGAGCCTGGATGATAAAAAAAAAAAAAGATAGAAAAAATATATACCAAACATGAGCTGATAAAAGCCTCGGACTTTCGATAGTGTACATAAGCGACACACGTACACACACACACACACACACACACACACAGCTTAAGCCACGTACCCAACTTATCGATCAGTTCTGTAAGGAAGGATGAACACCTGGATTGAGTGTGGGCCAACTGCCGTGCCCAGGTTTCGAACCCATGCGAGCCCGAACACGTTGGGCCCGTGGTGACTCATGGTCTGTAATGTTAAGACGCCCAGTACATATGTTAATTACCAGATGCATATTTTCAACATGCTCATTAATGATAAAGAAGAAAAGGCTGTGTGTGTGTGTGTGTGTGTGTGTGTGTGTGTGTGTGTGTGACGTTTGTGTGTGTGTGTGTGTGTGTGTGTGTGTGTGTGTGTGTATGTGTGAAGAAAACGTTATGCAGTTTGGAAAAACAGACAGTGATAACAATGCCGACCTTAGCGTCCCTATGTGTGATAGAAAGTCAAGATGAGGTAAGCAACGCTTGAGAGCAGCAGCGTCCTTTCCAGCCAGCGTCCTTTCCTGTTGGCGTTCTTTCCTGCAGGCTTCCTCTCCAACTAACGTCCCTTCCAGTCAGCGTCCTATCCAGTTTGCGCCCTCGCCAGCTAGTGTTTTTTTTTTTATTGCCGACAGCCTCCCGAGCGTGCAACCTCACCCACCAGCGTCCCTTCCCACCAGCGTTCTTACCCGCCAGCGTCCTCTTCAACCAGCTTCCCCTTCCCACCTAGCCTGCAGTGCAGCTCCTCGGTGCGATCCCTCCCCATTGTCTCCCTGTCATAGCTGACTTGAGCTGTATTTTCCCCAGGGCTGCACGTGATGTAAATGGTCCATTGCTTAAATCTTGAGCGGTGCACGTTAAGAAGCTCGCCCACCGCCCTTCCCGGTGTGTAGCGTTAGCAACGCCTCGGAACCTTAGCGGTTGCGCCATGTAGCATAAATGGACCAAATAACCAACGCCCTTTCTTTGGCACCCTCGTCAGGACGTCATTAGCGAGGCGGAGGTTGAGTTACGAGGTGCAGTGCGAGCCTGTGATGGCCCCCTAATGGCATTGCTCCCAGTCACCGTGAGAATGGAGGGGTGTTGGCACAGAGGGGAAACCTATGACACGGATGAGGAAAGAGTGAGGAAAATTATACGCTCTTCTACGAGGGTCAGGGAAAGGCGGCTCTACAGCTAACTGATGGGGGAGAGGGGAAATGGTGAGGAATATACGCGAGAGTGAGGAGGGGGGGATAGATAATGTGAGATTTTGCTAGTGGTTGTGAGTGAGGAGGTGAGGGAGTTGTTAAGTGAGGCGTCGAGTGATCTATGATGGACTAGTTGGAGATGTACGAGATATTTGGCCTCCAATGTGGGAGGACTTCTGGCCTTCGTTGGAGCCTGCGACACGAGGGTAAAGATAAGAGAGAGACTTCAAGGGGGGTCTCTCTCTCTCTCTCTCTCTCTCTCTCTCTCTAAACGTTCCCTTCCTTGGCCCAGGCTGTTGTGTGTCTCTCCCTCCTCTCTGCTTCGCCCACACATACGTTGTTGACTTTCGTGCCACTAAACACACACACACACACACACACACACACACACACACACACTCGATCTCTAACTTAACACTCGACATCACGTAACTCGTACCAGCGTTTCATTCCCAACCCTAAACTAAATTCCTGGTGTGGTCGTAGTGATCGCTACGATTACCACCATTACCACGAGTAACCTACAGTCACTCGAGGTCACTGATCAGGCAGATTTGACCTGAAGATATGAACTACCAAAGACAAGTATTTATGTGTAGGTAGAGTGTAGACCCTCGTCACTCAACACAGTTCTTCCATGAGAAGGAACTTGATACGCCACGAATAGAGAGAGCTGTACTTAGAGTGTCTGCAGCCAGGGACAAATCGCCTGAGATCCCGTGGCAATTGCACTTTTAGCAAACTTCTCCGTGGCAGAAATGAGTTCCACATGAGCGACTGTTGTGCTTGGGGTGGGGAAGAAAAGTGATGGTACAACTCAGTCCAAGCAAACTACACTTTAAAATGGTGGATCGTCTTTCTTGTGCTTGCGGTGCTGATGGAGTAAGTTGGTCTGGATCATCTCGCTGGAGGGTGGATGCCTCGAGAGGGCTGTGTGTGTGTGTGTGTGTGTGTGTGTGTGTGTGTGTTAGAACTACTGACGTAGTACGTCCTATTGATGTTGTAAGACGTAAGAAAAAACAGCGGGAGGTTTCCTTGCGTCAGCCTTCCCTCTGATGAAATTCTCTGTCGGGAGGAACATCTCGGGTGATTCCAGCGTAGTTTAATGAGTCCAGGGAAGAACCACTCTAGTAGTTGGACACTGCAAGACAGAAGAGATTCGGTAGTTACTGCTGAGTTACGCATCCGATTGTACGTAGCTTGTAATAGAAAGATAATCACACCGAATAAGGCCATCTGGCTTCTGTGTTAACATGGCCATCTAGTGAAAAAAAAAAGAGATACGTTCCCATGACAGCAAAATAAAATGGTGTTCATTTTAATCAGCGTCATATTAAGATACCAACAGTTTCCATAATGTTTAGTAGCACTAATATATGTATCAGAATAATGAACACAGAGCGAGTAACCCATTTATGACTTAATTTGTGTTAATTATACTAATTTACATATTCATGGAAAAACAGTCAATTGTATTTTTTGTTGTAAAAATGGTAATGGGATACACAGAAATCAATAAAAGGTGTCAGATCCCATTTCCAATTTATTCTAGGCCTCTGTTGGTAGACATGTGTATAAATGGATACGAACGAAACATTTTGTCTTAGAATGGACGAGGAATGAACATAACGTAAATGATAGACAAAATTTTAGTTCATTTGCATAAATGTATTAATCAAATAGTTCAAATATAAATGATGTATTGATTAGTGTTCAAAAAAGCCATGTTATAATTAGGTTATTAATCCTATTCTGGTCATTATGATGCATGGGAAAGGAAGTTGAGTTTGCATAGAGTGTGAGGGTCTGTGTCGTATGATCACTGGGTTACATAGAGGAAATTCTAGATAGTTTGTCTGTATCTTGAGTCACACTGTGCAGTGCACAGATATTGTTGGTAGGGGCTCCAGTTTAACTATCTTTTTGGTGTAGATTTTGATATGCATTTTCAATATGGTTTTCAGGACTCCAAGGGAGCGCAGACGGGAAGAAGTGAGGAGGAGGAAGCTTCCAAGAAAGGTGAGGTGGTGAGGCGACATTGGATGTGGAGGAGAAACCTCAGAAACGGTACAATATAGAGGCGAGGGAAACTAGACGTGAGGCCACTGGCTGTGTTAGGAACTGTCGCTTTGCCTGGGATATGAGGAGGTGAGAGATTGTAAGAGACGTGAAGAGAAGAAGCAAGCAGCTCCTCCTCCCGGCACGTGAGGTGAGGTTCGCTAGACACGGAAGTACTGAGGGACTCAGACGGAGACAAGATCTGTTCACTATGACAGATCTGTTCCTTCCGTTTTGAGGTGATGTTCATCTCGTTCCACCATGACTACTCCGGAGCTGACGCCCGTCTGAGGGCTACGGTTCCGCCTTTCCCACCCATACGCCCGCACGCCCACACAAGGGAAGGGTAAGTCACTCGCCTCACCTATTACTGCTGGCCGCCCTTCGCGCCCACATGAAGGAGAGGTAAGGGCAGGCGGGAGGTGGAGGCGAGGGCGTGATGGTGGTATGATCCCGAGGGCGTGGGCGTGGCTGGTGGTGCTAGCCGCCGCATGGCAGGCCCCAGAAGCCGCAGCTGCCGCCAAGACGCGTCTAGTCACCACCAAGTACGGCCAGGTCCAGGGGTTCATCAGGCACCTTGGCCACTTACTGGGTGACGTGGAGGTGTTCCTAGGGGTTCCATACGCCAGCCCCCCGGTAGAAGAGGGACGATTCACACCCACCAACACCCCGACTCCCTGGGACGGGGTGCTGGACGCAACCACACCACCCCCTGTGTGTCCACAACTCCTGCCGGATCCTGACGAAGTGCATATGCCCAGGTCTCGCGCAGAGTTTATCCGGCACGTGACGCCCGCCCTGAGCAACCAGAGCGAGGACTGCCTCACCGTCAACATCTTCACCCCACTCCTGGGTAAGTCCCGCAGCTGATTTTCGTCAGTAGGGCCACTAGTTAGCACAGTCACTTTAGATGACGTCAATATTGCCTCTGATGATTATAGGTAGTTTAAAATGACGTAAATACTGATTCTAATGATTAAATATAGATTAAAATAACGTAAATATTGCTTCTAATGATTAAAGATATATTAAAATGACGTAGATATTACTTCTAATGATTAAAGATAGATTAAGATAACGTAGACAACTTGTACAAAAAGGCTTTGCTGGCGCCTTTTTGATTCTCAAGAGGTTCTGGAAAGGTGCATTGGGCAGAGGAGTAACGTGGTGACATCACACGTCGTGTGACACGGTGTAACATTGGAGTTGGATCACGTCGTTACAACGTAATAAATGAGACAGTCTCTCTCTCTCTCTCTCTCTCTCTCTCTCTCTCTCTCTCTCTCTCTCTCTCTTTCCCCCCCCACGGGTGCGCAGTCATCCCAGGGTCGGAGGTGTACCCTGTGTTGGTGTACCTTCATGGCGAGAGCTTCAGCTGGGGCGCGGGTTCGCTCTATGATGGCTCCGTCCTCGCTGCCTACGGTAGGGTGGTGGTTCTCACCCTCAACTATCGACTAGGACCCTTAGGTAAGTCCAGACAAACCTCTGTTCTCAGTTCTTGTATCCGGTCATTCCAGACCCACAAAGATTCAGGTTTCTAGAATATAACGAAGGTGTTCAGTGTAAAGAAGTCAGTCAGACTATAATGAAAGAATAAGGAAACGTTCTTCAGTATAACGAAGTTCTTAAATGTAAAGAAGTCAGTCCAACTATAATGAAAGAATGAGGAAACGTTCTTTAGTATAACGAAGTTCTTTAATGTAAAGAAACCAGTCAAGCTGTAATGAAAGAATGAGGAACAGTCCTTCACTTCCATGTCACAAATGTTCAGTTTTCCTAAAATGTGCAATTCTCTTCTAGAAATCTTCATTTACTTCGAGAGAAAAAAAAATATCAGAAAGGTAACATCCGGAAAAAATGTGAGTATTTTATCAGCAATGATTTATGGTCGAGTTTTATGATAAACCCTTTCAGAAGCAATGGTCCTGAAAGTCTAAGATAAAACACTTGAATGTTTACTGCATTGTCGAATCTAACCATTGGTGTATCTTGTGGTAACATAATGGCATGAGGCTTTCAGAAACTGTGTATTAGATAGGTTTCCTTGCTGGCAAACCTAACCTTCGACGCTACCTACAATGTTGGGGAAAAAGAGAGTTTAGAAGAAGGTCAGTATGACAGAAAATAGTGATATACGGGGGAAAAAGAAAGTTCAGAATAGAAAAGGAATGATTGAGGATGGTACGCATCAATAAAAGGGGAAGAGCAGGTGAGAATTACAGAAAATAGTGATATATGGGGGAAAAGGAAAATTCAGAATAAAAAGGGACTTGAATAATTGACCAATAAAGATGGTACGTATCAATAAAGGGAAAGAGCAGATGTGAATTTCGCAAGATGAATGAATCGTCATCATTCAAGAGTTACCAGGTGTTTTTTGGAGGGAAGGCGAATAAGAGTGAAAATAAAGGGTTGTGTGTGAGGAGTGAGAGAATATTGGGCAAGTCTGGGAGAATTCTCGTAACAAAAGATGAAGTTTTGTAAGAGACAGCGAGAAAGATCTCAAAGAAATGACTAGGGATGAGAGAGAGGGAGGGAGAGACAGACAGACAGACAGACAGAAGACTCTATTGGAACAGAAGGGACAGAGGGAAGGAGCGAGTGAAATACAAATATGGGAAAGGAAGTTATAACATAAGAGGATGTAAGAATGGCAATAAAACCACTGAAGAATGGATAAGCTTGAGGGTCGGTGAGCGAGATAACAGAGAGTGGTGCAGCTGCTGGTGGAGTGGATCTGGAACATGTGTATGAGAGCCTGGAAGAGTAGGTGTTCAAGAGCCTGGTGAAGAACGAGCGAAGGCAGTAATTGCTCTCGCTGTCTATAAAGAAAATGGAAAGAAGAATGTAAAATTCTTACTGGAATATGTGTCCGTAATTTCATGTTAAAAAGTATTAGTAAAGTTCTTGTTAGTATGGAGGAAAGTGTATGTCATAAAGTGACCTGGAAAGTATCCTGGAAAGTTTTGGCTCGATGTGACGAGCATAGAAAACTAACAAATACTTTTTAAGAGCATTTACCTTGGGACTAGCACACGGATGAGAGTATATAGGGGTATGAGTGAGTGGTATGAAGTAAGAATGGGAATGCGTCAAGGTTGGGTGTGATTCCAGTGTGGTTTTTGAGTATAAGTGAGGGTGATTGTGACTCGATATTTCACTATAGAGAGAGAAAGGATGTATGTTGCCATAGTCGTTGTTTGTAGGTGGCGCTGTTTTGCTTGTCAGACCAGGAGAAAGAGGTGTATAGATAGGGTGGCCGATTCACTGAAGCGGGGATGAGAAGAGTGCTGCTTGAAAGTGAAAGTGAACTGAAGTAAGACGCTAGTTTTTTTGAAATTAGAAAAGGAGGTCCAGAGTGTAAGATCAGGTTGCATGGAAAAGAACGGAGAGCGTCGGATGAGTTTGAATACCTTGGCTCTCGGCTGATGTAGCGAATAAGAATTGGGCACGAAGGCTCGAGTGTGTATCCAATCTTTATGGAAGGGGTCTGGAGGGTGTCGTATAATACTGGAAGGATTAACTTCGGCAAATAATCGGACAGAATATTTTCACACGGCGTATGATAGATGAAAGCGGTATTATGCGAGGCGGGGAGGGAGGCTATAGGGATCATTCATCCGCCGGGCCAACATGATTAATGAATCCGTATAACTGAGGTCTCCTCCTACCTACCCCACCCAGATACGCTCCCCTCCCATCCCTGCCAGGCTCAGGGGTATATACCAGGATGCTGTCTCTCTCCTGGAATGTCCTTGCTAGGGAGGGTTGCGTGTGTCACACGTATAACGGTGAGGAACCAAGCATGGACTGAGAGTATTGTGTGTGGTTTTAGAATCATCTTGAGCTCTTGAAGAAGGTGTTCCATGTTCTATTTTTGATTGCTGGTTCTAACTTGATGTTGATGGCCCTAATAACCCCTGTAGTCGTCCAAATACCCTACTAACCCATAGCGATCAGAGTTTATACTTCGGTGAATTAAGATGATTTGACACACTTCGGGGGTACTCTTCCCACAGGGTTCCTCAACACGAACGGGGGTGGGACGGGAGGTGTCGTCAGTAACTTCGCATTGCTGGACCAGATCGCCGCTCTCAATTGGGTGGCCGAGAACATCAAACAGTTCAACGGCGACCCATCGCGAGTGACGCTCTTCGGCCGCGACACCGGAGCTGCCTGCATCTCCTACCTCATGGAGAGTCCTATTGTACCCCCAGGTAGATGTTCCTTGCCTTCTTCATGACGATTATCAAGTACGAAAACCATTTATAGCTCTCGGCGATTTTCTAAGAACATAGCCCAGTAATTTTGTTGCTTCCAGGATCTCTTTCCAAGCTAATAATGTTGGCCTGCTGCTGGAAGTGATTCCCCAGAGTGAGAGTAAATGGTCTTAAATTCGTAAACAGAATCTTTATGAGGACTATAAAGTATGTGAATTATTTCAGGGTTGTTCCAACGTGTTGTGATGGTGTCGGGTTGGTCTGGGTGCCCCTGGTCACGAGTAATGGCACCGTTAAGCATCACCCTTCGACTGGCAGTGGCCGCTGGATGCCCAGTTCCAGACGACCCCGCCGCGCCTCACCCACGCACCGTCTCCTGTCTACGGGCGGCGCCCTTGGAAGCCCTTATGGTGGCAGCGCGACAGGTTGAATCTCCAGCGTTTATGCCAGCGTGGGGCCCTAGCGAGGACGGTGTGGTGGTGGCTAGGGCAAGGAGAGCAGCCTCGCTCGGCCGTCAACACGTGCAGGTCATGATAGGGTTCACGCCCTGGGAAGCGTGGGCGTGGCTTGGGGAACGCCTCGTGACGAAAGGCGTCGATGACATCACCTTCGAGAGAGTGGCGAGGACCTGGGTTCGAAACACCCGGCAACACCATTTGAGAGAGGTGCTCGCAGCAGCCCTGCAGGAGTACACCGATTGGACGGCGGTCAGGCCAAGTCCGGAGGTTCGCAAGAACCTCTTGTTGCACCTGCTGGGTGACGCTGGGGTGGTGGCTCCCCTACACCAGGCAGCCGACACCCTGGCACATCACACCAAAGTCTTTATGTTCCTGTGTGACCTCGGCAGCCGCATCCCGGGGCAGGTGAGTCTTGAGTGACCAATGGCAACACGTTCTTCCCAGAGCTGACCCATGTTACTAGTATATTAGCAGCTTTTAGTATTCATAGCACACACTTTGATCTTAGACATGGCTCTCTCTTAGGAGAAAAGGATATTGTTTTCTTTCTCTTTCTTCTGATGCTCATTCTCCTTCCGAGAAAATGAGATGAGGTTTGCATAACTCATAAAGGGTTAGGTCAAAGGCCACTAGGCTGCAGTGAAGTTGGCCTTTAAAAGGTCAAGGATGGCTGGTGTCGAAGGTTTGGTGAAAATCAGAGTATTGTGATAATTAGGGTAAGATAAAGATTACCTTTGACCTGACCCGCACGGGTGTCGTAAAGATAAGGGTGCTATCAAGCTGGCTGAGGGTTCAGTGAAGGTGACCTTTGACCCAAACCGTGAGTGAAATTGAGTGATAGTCTGGAGGGAGACGTAGTTTATATGCCTACGAAATTCAGTGTTTCTGTCCTGCAAATTCCATCATGTGAATATCTTGTCCGCATCTCTATAGTGTCAGAGTGTAGTTAACGTCAGTGTACCATCAATAGACATTTCCATTTCTTTAAGATCAAGTCTCTGATTATGATACCCATTTTGCCTCTCAGTAGCCCATGATAAACCTTTGTGTGTGTGTGTGTGGATCGAGAGGACTGTTGTGTTCTGCTACAACCCTCGTCCTTTTTTCCAAACAGATTCAGGCTCCCGGCTGGGAACTGGGGCTTATATGGGGCACTAGCCTGAGTGACGTCACTAGTTCCCCAGGGGCGTCCTCGCCTCCCATCACGCCCCCAGCCCTCACCCAGTTGTCCGAGGACGTCATCACACTCCTCACAAACTTCGCCAAGTCGGGGTAAGTAAACGAGGCTAGTTACCCCGCCAGGCAAAAGAAAACAGTGGATCAACGTTGAAATAACGGTTCGAAACGAAGAGAACGTTGGGTCAACGTTGAAATAACGGTTCCAAACTAAGAAGACGTTGGGTCAACGTTGAAACAACGGTTCGAAACGAAGAGAACGTTGGGTCAACGTTGAAATAACGGTTCCAAGCTAAGAAAACGTTAGGTCAACGTTGAAACAACGGTTCCAAACTAAGAAAACGTTGGGTCAACGTTGAAACAACGGTTCGAAACGAAGAAAACGTTGGGTAAACGTTGAGAACGTCGGCTCGAAACGAAGAAAACGTTGGGTCAACGTTGAAATACTGTTTTTAAAGGTTATTCAACGCATTTTTTCTTCCCTGTTGGGTTGGGTGAATGAGCTAGCAATGTTTCGGTGCCTCGAATTTGCAAAGCCACGTAAGTCTGAAGTTTAGGACGAGGTCAGAAAGGTCATGCCCTTTACAATATGGTCTATGGACAAGAGGCCCTCGACTAGGCTAGCTATAAGAGTAGAATGAAACTCATTATGAAAACTTAAAACTATGAATAATTTATTGCGATTGTTATACATTTTACATAACCCACAAGAGAAATTCGTGTTTGTAGAATTATTTAGCGAAAAGAAAGAGGATAATTCGTACCGAATTACACCAGGTTGTTAGGCAACCAAATTCTAATTACTTCTAATCGACCAATTGGACAATGGACTCACAATTCCTTGTGCCACTTCTGCACAATTATTGTTGTGTTTAAACCCTGTTATTTGGGGTTATTTTTATGAACAATCTATGAGCAGTTTATGAGCCATCTTGAGCTATCTACCCTTATGTGACTGTCACTCTACTTATTGCCACTCTTTTATCTTCCAAAATTACTCTATCTCCTTCCCTATCACACTCGATTTGACTCTGTCCCTTGTCTCATGCCATCCTTTTGGCTGAGTCAATGTAAGAGATCCCTTGCTTTATTTACTTTCCCTATTATGTACATGGTGAGGGAGGGAGGGAGGGAAATTTCGCTGCTCGAAGCCCACGCAACAGTTTCGATGTTATTAGCAGGTATAAATCTTGCTAGAGACAGCACTCAGGGTCACTCTCCCATCAGGCAGAGCACTAGAGCCCATCGTAAAGGACCATTAGTGGGGCTTTATGGTCCCCTGCGCCGCCTCTCTCTCTCCTGCGGATTAAGGTTGTGACCAAGCTGGAAATTCATCCTCGAAGTTAGAACCGGCCGTGGCCACCGTCGACGATTGTCGTGTGTGTGTGTCGTGTGTGTGTGTGTGTGTGTCGTCCTCCTCCTCCTCCCCTGCAGGGGTCTGTGTAGCACAGTGGGTCGTGTATCTCCTGCAGGGGTCTGTGTAGCACAGTGGGTCGTGTATCTCCTGCAGGGGTCTGTGTAGCACAGTGGGTCGTGAATCTCCTGAAGGGTCTGTGTAACACAGTGCCTCGTGTATCTCCCGCAAGGACTGTGTTGTACAGTGCTTGGCTTATCTCCTACAAGGTCTGTGTAACACTGTCGTCCGTCTGTCTCTGCTAGAGGTCCTTATGCACTGTACATCACGCGGCTGCGACAAAGTCCTCTGAGCATAGTGTAGCCAAAGTCTATTTCGTATCCTCCTTGGGCGTAGTGCATCATCATCATCATCTTTGCATGACGGGGAATCTTTTGTGTCATGCAGACCCACTCCTCGGCAGACAATGCATATCCCAGAAGCCCTCTGTGTACGGCAGGCTGTGTAACACTGCTTCTTGTCAGTGGTCAAATTCTACCCTCACTATACCGTAATGAAATTAGCGTCCACTTAATTTAAGATGTTTTGTCTGGATTGTTGGCCTCACATTCCTGGAGATGTGGTAATAAATACCCCTAGTAACTAGGGCACCTGAGAGGGTGATTCCACCCCTTTTTTTATGCAGACAAGAGCATTAGATCCTCCAAACCAAAGCTCATATGTTTGTGTAGCACTGTCCATCAATATGGTACATGATGGAGCAGCAATAGTCGGAGAATGGCGAAAAATATGCTGGGAGCCGCCGTAAGGCTAAGAAAAAACTACAAATAATCAGAAAAACTTTGAGATTTGCGTTATTGAAAAGTGTAAAAGAAAAAGTTTTTAAAGAAATCACTGAGGAAACACAGCATCGATATTACATACTTTCCTCAGAAAGTTTTATAATGCTTTATGTAATTCCTAGACAGTTCTTTGCTGAGAAAGTTTTAAGTTATAATTCTTTATATAATTCCTAGTACAAAATTCTTTGCTCAGAAAGTTTTATAATTCATTGTATAATTCCTGGTACAAAACAATTCTTTGCTGAGAAAGTTGTATAATTCTTTATATAATTCCTAGCACAAAAAACAATTCTTTGCTCAGAAAGTTTTATCTTATAATTCTTTATATAATTCCTGGTACAAAACAATTCTTGGCTCAGAAAGTTTTATGTTATAATTCTTTATATAATTCCACGTACAACACAGAGCCATAATACCTTGGGTAATATTACAGTTGACCCTTTTTCAACTGACGAGTTGCCATGTCCTCTAGTTTTCAAGTGGGTAAAAATCCGTCAGTGGCGTCTCCAGTCAGTTGTAGACGGGAGTGTGAGCGGAACGAGGCGAACATTCTTGCTAGTAGGAACAACTTGACGGGTCAGTGGAGAATCTTCGGGGGATGGAGATTTAAGATATTGGGTGGTCTAATAATCCTGCCGCAGGTCTTCGGGTTTATCCGCAATGGAATATCCATGATTTTGTGGTGAATCCTAAGCTCCAATTACGTAAATGTAATCGGAAGAATGAGTTTATATATATATTCCTATGAGTCCACGGGGAAAATGAAACACGAAAAGTTCCCA
>JAUUDY010125186.1:0-12120 GCA_032361765.1 Panulirus inflatus
GTGTGTGTGTGTGTGTGTCATTACCCATTTGTAACATTACCAACCTGTACTGTATGGGAGGTGGTTCTCACGCGCGTGAGGCCCCTGTCTCTTGTACTTTCTCTCATTGTTACATTTTTGTATGCTGTCCACATTCGCCTCTCATACCTCAGTAAATTCCATTCATCCACCGCTCGTGTACCGTAAAAGTAATTCTTCCTCACATCTCTTATAACAAGTTTGGTCTTCCTGTTGTTGCCTCTGGTGGTGTTATTCCTGTATCTCTCAGAGAACTGTCCACTGTGTGTGTGTGTGTGTGTGTGTGTGTGTGTGTGTGTGTGTGTGTGTGTGTGTGTGTGGTGTTTACCTATTTGTACAGTACATGAAGGGGAGTTCCACACTCGTAGGGCCTCACATGCTGTGGTGGAGTAGCCTCCTCCACCAGTCCACCTGTGGTGGGGCAGCCTCCTCCACCAGTCCACCATTGTGTCGCCACATTACTCACTCTGGCGCCTTCCTCAGAACACCTCCTCCTTCCCCCAGCGCCCCATCTGCCCCTCACCCTCCACCCATACACTATGTAATTTACCCCACCATTATTCCCAGACAGATAAAAAATGACCGCCTTCTTAGGGCGAGAACCAGTGCCCCCGTCTCCGCCAGACGTTAAGGATGGCTGTGTGGTGATGTCCTGTGTTAGGGTACGAGGAAGATGTAATAAACCCAGTAGGATCATTCCCCTCTTGGTCTTGATCTTATCAAGGCAGGGGATGATAACGCTATACAACACTGTTCGTGCCTCTCTTGCAATAATAACAACAACAACGCAATTAACACATATGATAACACTCGCAGATATGGTACAACGTAACCGTACAACGTATCCACACACATATCGCATTTATCTACAAGCAAAGAACTCAATAATGAATGTCCTAAGGAGGACAACACAAGTGGAGTTTGCTGAAATAAGAGAATTGAGTTCCGGTGAAAGGTTATCGAGGCCTTAAATTTGGGTATACCACGGAAAAAAAAAAGAGAAGAGTAAGAAGTGACTCGATCACAACCCTCAAAGTTTCCCAACCGGTTTGTTGATGTTACTAGTAAACAGTTCTTTGGGAGATGCAAACATATAAACAAAGACAAACCCAGATAAGATACTAAGCAAACAAAATCGACAGAAAAGATATAAAGTAATGGATAATTAGAGTAAGGGATGACACTGCGAATACTAACGTTATAAACATAAGTTTAAAAAGATGCATGAGAAAAAAAAGTTCAAGAGATGGTGACCCCGCGAGTGTAGAACTCCCTCCCTGTACCGTACAAAGAGCTCAAACATGTGTCCTATATTTAAGCACGAGCACACAGGAACATTCTGTGGTGCAAATTGAGAAAAAAAAAAATCATTCCAAAATGGGTAAGGGAATTAAGTATGTCGGGGCAGACCACAAGTCACGCTGAAAATACTTGGTCACCTGCAAACCAACTAACGCTCAGGTTAAACACGGGTAATGAATGTACTGAGGCTGGGGTAAGTAAGTCCGGGTCAGGAGCAGCAGCATCAGTGTTGGGGGGATCACCTGGTTCTTGGCGGAGAACCACTGAGCAGCACAAAGGAGGAGGCCACCATGGCCAGCTGGGGGAGCCATGGTCAGGGGTCCAGAAGGGGGGCGGAGAAATCATGGCCCTCCGGTACACGGCCGAAGAAGGACCACGGACCAAGGGTCCAGCAGGGTCATGGGTCAGAGGTAATGCCCGGGACTCCCTTCCTTTATAAACACACCAGAACGTTATCACAAAAGCGTAGTCTCTCGTTCCGGGGTCATGTCTGGTGCACTCGGAGCGTCTCTTGCCGACCGCTCTGGCGGCGGGGAGGGGAAAAAAAAGAGAAAAAAAAAGAAGGAAAAGAGATACTGTCCAGTACCGTAACTTCACATTCATTAAAGGCGTCAACGTGCAGTGCGTGTGTGACCTGGGCATTAACGCTGACCTCCTGATTCAACAGCGAGATTGACAAAGTATGGCAACTCTGGAGTACGAAAGAAGACTACAATTACTATTAACCATTTAAAAGTCTAACCTCAGCTGGAGCCACTGTTATCGATATCTACCCACTTCAGGAAGAACTGGAGAGAGTGATCTTGTTCCCCGATCGTTATAATCTGGATGGACAGAAGAGCTCGGCGAGCCGAAGACTCCGCCAGTGAAGACACTGGAGACAATGGCAGCTTCTCTTCCTTCCTCTCTGATGACACATCGGCCACAGCTGATAACCAAGCGAGTGGCGCAGTACTGAACAACACTCCTACGGCACGGATGGTCTAATCAAGCGACTGATGCCGGGTGCAGACAATATACTTCAAAGTTTAACAACCATGGGAAAGTGAAGTACAGCTGGCATGGCTTAGGGGGGAGGGGGATGCAGCGACAATATGTGCGGTCTTAAGAGATATCTTAAAACACCTGAAGATGTCCAACGTTTTCAGACTGTTGGTTATAACTTGACGATGAAGGGCATTGCATTTACAGTCCTGGGCAGTCATAAACCAAGAGATTTTCCCCCTTACACCAGTGTCGAAAAACCACCAATTCCTCCGCAACGCTGTCTCTCTGGGCCTCGTAAGATCAGTCATTCCAGATAACGTCTACCACACGTTACAGGATATGTCTAACCACTTAATCCTTTGGAAAGTCTTCCCTCAGATGCTGGACACATACGCTAACTTTACTGGTGTAAACAGGTCTCTCATCATGTAACTAGTTACATACATTTCCACCAATGTGACCCAGCAGTGCCTGGACGACACCTTTGGTACACTTCGTATCCGTGTCACCGTCCATACCCCATGGGCAAGACGTCACGATAAACACTATAATCACACCCTCTGTCACAATGATCCTACGGCGCCTCCTGCTAAGCTTCCTAAGCTACACCGACCTGATCGTTTACCTAACACAGGAGACTATCAAAATAGCTGTCTCCTCTGAGCAGCATGGGTGACGGAACCTTTATAAAGAGATAAGAGATCAACTCTCTGTTATTGCCACTTACAAAATGAGTGAATATTACAATCGAGAAGTAATTACAAATGCCATGATAAGCCGTGGGAATACGCCTGAGGCACTTCCTCCAATTCGCAGTTTGGTTTATTAACGTCATCACCGAGATCACATAGTTCCCAGCTACAGGCCCGGGTGTTGGACGGTGAATATCAAACACAGAAAGTCGAGAGCAAGTGTCAGGAATCAGGATGGCCAAATTCACTGATGATCACCCTGGAACTTACACACGTTTTCTTTAGTGTCCAAAAAAGAAAGGAAAAAATCTTAAAAAAGAAGAAAAATGTTTTGTAACTGCAGAAACAAGAAATAGCCTTTTCATGTTCCCCATTTTATTTGGTGATTGGATAGTCAGAAAGTAAGTTATAGGATGATTAGGAAATTTGAAGGAATTAGTTCCTCAATTAAAGAGCTGGGACAAGATGGTGATATAAGAATGGGAAGAGAAAGAATGGGAGAAAGAAAAGTTCAGAGATTCAGCTATATTTAGTTTTTGTTGTGCTGAAGGAAATGTGCTGACTTATATGGAAGCACAAGACAGCATGAATGCAGAAAAGTGTAGATATAAATGATCTTGCGGGAATGTGGTGGACAGGATCCATGCTAGATAAAGAAAACTAATCTAGAAGAAAAAGTAAGGGACTGAGAAGAAAGATGAAAAAATCATGGGATTTTATCATGAATGCTGAAATAGAGTATTGGAAAGCCTTACAGTAATATTTACTCTTTTAATGATGTGAGCTTACTCATGAACCTACATTTTTAGCTTTTGATTGGTTACCAGTCTCCTTTGTATCTATTTTCATTATTTTCATGTGTAATCTCCTTAATGTAATCAGCTTCATATAACATGTGTGGTATCTTGAATGTTGTTAGTTTGAAAGGTTCAACTGTCAGTAATTTCTTGGGTTATATTTTAAAAGGAATGGAAGGAAAAATCTGAGTTGTGTCAGTTCCGAATCTGATTCAACCCTGCATGCTGAGATTTAAGAACTAAATTAAAAGGCAACCTCTTAAGAGTTGTTTGAAACTGTTTCATTGGTAAAAGAATAGACTGCACTTATATTTGAACTGTGACTGTACTGTAGATGGTTTTCTCATAATCATATTTAAGATAATTTGAGTTTTTTGTTTAGTAAGAGAGAATGTTTGTAGCCCCAGGTTATTTGATATGATTTACTAAACCCCATCATATATATGTATATATATATATATATATATATATTTATATTTGTTTAACCATTATAGAGTAATGGATCTGCCAAGATTCCAGGATCCCATACAAACAACTTGAGAGATTCTGGTTCAGGGGGTGGAGGCTCTGCCTCCCGTGATAAGAAAAACAAAAATAAGGAAAGTAACAAAGATAGCACTCATGGGCCAAAAGAAGAGACTGTTAGTATTATTCGGTAAGTTATGTTCTCATGTTGATTTTCCATTGAGTATGAATGAAAAATTTTTGTAAGTGGTTGATATATCATCATATGGGCAGTTTAATTCCTGTAAAGATTCCTTTCCCTTAATGATGGTACTTGCAGCTGGCTTCTTGTCCCTATTGATGGCTTTGTTGTTGGTCGCAGACATACTGCAGTCCATGCCCTTTAACCAGCTTGCTTAGTTGGCATCCCCAGTCCTACAAGATTAATTTTCACTTGAGATGTGTCCATATACATGTTTCAGCTACTTCATGTAAATATACATAGAGACTGAGTGTGAACGAATGTGACCTTTTTTGTCTGTTTTCCTGGTTCAACCTCACTGAAGCAGGGGTTAGCGATGCTGTTTCCTGTGGGGCAGGGTGGCACCAGGAATGGATGAAGGCAAGCAAGTATGAATATATATGTGTATATATATGTTATTTTATTATTATACTTGATCGCTGTCTCCTGCGTTAGCGAGGTAGTGCCAGGAAACAGACAAAAAATGGCCCATCCACTCATATACACATATACATACATAAATGCCCACACACACATATATACATACATATAGATACACATACACAGACATATACATATATAACATGTACATATTCATACTTGCTTGCCTTCATCCATTTCTGGTGCTACCCCACCCCACAGGAAAAAGCATTGCTACCCCCTGCTTCAGCGAGGTGGCACCAGGAAAACAGACAAAAAAGGCCGCATTCATTCACACTCAGTCTCTAACTGTCATGTGTAATGAACTGAAACCATAACTCTCTATCCACATCCAGACTCCACTGACCTTTCCATTGTTTACCCCAGATGTTTCACATGCCCTGGTTCAGTCCTTTGACAGCACATCATCCCCACTATACCACAGTGTTCTAATTCACTCTATTCCTTGCAACCCTTTCACCCTCCTCTATGTTCAAGCCTCGATTGCTCAAAATCTTTTTCACTCCATACTTCCACCTCTAATTTGGTCTCCTGCTTCTCCTCATTCCTCCACCTCTGACTCATATATCCTCTTTGTCAACCTTTCCTCACTCATTCTCTCCATATGTCCATACATTTCAATGCACCCTTTTCTGCTCTCTCAGCCACTCTTTTTATTTCCACACATCTGTCTTACCCTCTCATTAATTACTCGATCAAACTACCTCGAACTACATATTGTCCTCAAACATTTCATTTCCAACACATCCACCCTCCTTTGTATAACCCTATCTATAGCCAATGCCTTGCAACCATATTATATTGTTGGACTACTATTCCTTCAAACATACCCATTTTTGCTCTCTGAGATAACTTTCTCTCTTTCCACACATTCTTCATTGCTCCCAGAACCTGTGCCCCTTACCCCACCCTGTGACTCACATCTGCTTCCATGGTTCCATTTGCTGCTAAGTCCTCTCCCAGATATGTAAGACACTTCTTCCTCCAATTTTTCTCCATTTAAACTTACATCCCAACTAACTTTTTTGTCCCTCAACCCTGCTGAACCTGATAACCTTGCTCTTATTCACATTTACTCTCAACTTTCTCCTTTCACACACTTTTCCATTCACCAACTTCTTCAGTTTTTCACTCAAATCAGCCACCAGTGCTTTACCATCAGCAAACAACAACTGGCTCACTTCCCAGGCCCTGTCATCCCCAACATACTGCATACTCGCCTCTCTCTCCAAAACTCTTGCATTTACCTCCCTAACCACCCCATCCACAAACAAACTAAACAACCATGGGGACATCTCTTCCTTCTCATACACATGCCATACATCCTTGATAAAACTTTTCACTGGTTCTAGCAGCTTACCTCCAACACCATTTACTCTTAAGACCTTTCACAAAGCATCTCTATCAACCCTGTCATATGCCTTCTCCAGATCCATAAATGCTGCATACTAATCCATCTGTTTTTCTAAGTATATCTCACACACATTCTTCAAAGCAAATACCTGATCCGCACATCCTCTACCACTTCTGGAACCACATTGCTCCTCCCCAATCTGATGCTCTGTACATGCCTTCTCCCTCTCAGTCAGTACCCTCCCATACAGTTTCTCAGGAATACTCCACAAACTTATGCCTCTGAAGTTTGAACACTTACATTTATCCCCTTCGCCTTTGTATAGTAGCACTATGCATGCATTCTGCCAATCCTCAGGCACTACAATATGATGCATACATCCATTAAATATCCTTACCGACCAATCAGCAACACAGTCACCACCTTTCTTAATGAATTTAACTGCAAATTTATTTTCTCACTTTAGTGAGGTTTTATCAAGAATAGATGAACATTTGCCTCATATGAAGACATACAGTTTCATGATGTCGTGTATTTTGTACCAAATCATTAGACTACTATCCACAGCCAAGCCCCACAGATTACTTCATAGATAACCTTGATTGCTTTATATACTGTGGTTCAGCCCATTGATTACAAATTCCTAAGTTGAATTAGGGCATTTGAAGTATTCAAGACAAACTGATGTAGTCTGAGATTTGGAATGATATACAGTGAAAATAGTCTTTGTGCAACATTGCATAATCGATGCATATGGAAGCTGAGATGGCCTAGGCAATTGAATGCCCTTATCATGGCCATCTTATATGTGCTATGTGCTATATATATAACCATACATATCCTGTATACATATTGCATTCCTAAGCCTTATCTTGCTGCTCACTCATCAACAAGCTATGAGGGGAAGATGACATCTTAATATTATAGATGTAAACAGGGCATATGATGCAGCCAGAGGAGACCACAGAAAGGTCTCTTGATCTTGTTTGTAAATTTGGGGTTGTGGGCCCGGTGTATTACACATGACAGTTAGAGAATGGATGTGCACTCATGAGGCCTTTTTTCATCTGTTCCTGGCAAACAAGTATGAAAGAAAAGAAATGTGTAAACAGTCTAATTGTAGATGGTTTTTTAAAGTACTTGTTCACAGTAAAAAAATTTCAGGTTGGAAGCTGATATCAAGAAGTTGAAAGCAGACCTGCAAGCATCTCGACAAACAGAGCAGGAATTGCGCAACCAGATCAACACATTAATATCCAGTGACAAAATTACGAGACAGGAGATGAACCAGCTCCAACAGGACAACGATAACTTACAAAATAAGTAAGCAGTCAGTGTTAACTCTGGTATGTCATCTTTTTCATAATATCAGTCCAAACAGATTTGTACAGAAATTACCAGAAAATAATTGTTCTACAACATTGACAAGAATGATGTTACATTGCTTTTTTAGATTTCTTTCATGCACTGCATGATGTATTAGTTTCCCGGATATATGTTATCCTTTGCCCTGTACTTATGATATAGTGTTTATTAGTATTTGACTAGGTGAATTAAGAGCCAATATACTAGTAGAAATTGATCATGCTTAGATAAACTGTTTGTTTTCTTATCTGCAGACTTCATGGGCTAGTAACAGCTCGACAGAATGATAGAGCAACAATTAGTGGACTAGAACGTCGACTTCAAGATGAACGTCGTGCTCGTACAACTGCAGAAAATCAAGTATCACAGCTGGAACGGCGACAAAAGAAAGTTGAAGAGCAAGCACAGGCTAGAGCACATGCCCTAGCAAATGCCAAGTAAGCATGTTTTTTCTACATTGTCTTTGTTTTCTTACACTATTGTCTTCAGAACTAAATCCACAGGCTTTATGTATACTATCACTTGTTATACTTACTTTCTGCACCAGCACTCAGGAAGCTGGGCATGCCCACCAGGCAGAACCATAGATCTGTGTGTTTGTGTAGGGGGAGTCTGGGGCAATTGACCAGTAAGCATTTGGTGTTTTCAATGTGGTAGTTGCATTATCAGCATGAAGAGTCTTGGTATGTGTTGATTTGGTGTTTATGGTGATTTACAGATAGCGTGAAATGATTTGGTTTTTATAGTTATTTAAGGATAGCATGAAAGAGGCTGCGAGGAATTGGCACGTGAACATTCAGGGGGATGAGAGGCATGTGCATAAGATAATGAAATGATGTTGCATACAGGAGGCAATTTGTTGTAAGTGGGCTTTAGTGGTGACTGAGAGGATGTTGTGCACAGAGCAGTTGACTTGGGAAAGAGCAATATGGATTCAGGAGAGGTAGAGGGTTTATGAACAAAGGATTTGTTTTGAAGAATGTGTTAGTTATTTGATAAAAGATAGTAAATTTTATATGGCATTTATGCATCTAGAGAAAGCATATCATTGATAGAATTGCCTCATGGAACATGATACAGTTGTATTGGGTAAATGGAAGGATGCTCACTGCATTGCTTAGTTAATAGAGAGTGTAATGCAAGTGTTTGAGTTAGAAGGAAGGAGGGTAAGTGGTGGATGTGCTTCAAGGATGTGTAATGGTACCAGGGCTGTTTAACATGTTTATGGATAGGGTGATGAGGGAGATAAATGCTAGGCTTTTGGAACAAGATCCAGTCTAGAGTATATTGACATTTGTTGGGGAAAGAGAGAGAGAGATGAGATGGAAAGTTCATCATACATTGCAGATGACATGGCATTAATATTCCAGAGAGAAATTTTAGAAGATAGTGACTGAGTTTACACATGTAAAAGGAAGGATATTATAGTTAATGAGGACTTAAGTAAGGTAGTGAAGTGCAGCAAGGAGGGGAGACAGGATGGTTAGAATGTGAATTTAAATGGGTAGGACCTTGAATTGGAGTGCTTTAGGTATGTGGGGTGAATAGAGGTATGGGGACTTGAGTGAGTTAATGGATGAGATTACAGTCCTTTAAGTATGAAGGAGTGTGAGGTAGGAAAGGTCCATGTTTGTAAGGGCAAAGATGGTTATATTTGAAGTTTCAGTCATTCTTCTAGTGTTTTATGGATGAGTGTTATGCCTTGAATGCAGGAGAATGGAAGAGAGTGGATGTGCTGTAAATAAAATTCATGGAGGTATTTTGTGTCTAGAGATGGGTTGATCAAGAAAAAAGTAACATTGTCAAAGGGGATTGTTAGTAAGTGTGGTCTCATTGAGGGTACCAGCTAGGTTGTGCTGAAATGGACTGAGTATCAGGAAAGGATGAGTGAACAGAGAGTGACAAAGTGGATCTTTGTTAGAAACAGCAAGCACAAGGAGAAGAGGATACAGGAATAAATGAGTGAAACAAAGGATGCTTAAGGGTATCTAAGCATGAACTTTGGAGAAGTAGAAGTATGCATTTGCTAAATTGAATTGGAGTGGTGATGTATGTGGAGGCAAAATGCTGTTGGTTGGCATAACTAAGGCACATAAAATGGTAAAGGTAAGCTATAGAGTGTTCTGTGGGGCTTAGTTGATGATGTTTAGTTCTGATACATTGCGTATGACAGCTAGAAACTGGATTTGTGCAACTACATTGCATGTGACAGCTAGAAACTGGATTTGTGCAACTACATTGCATATGACAGCTAGAAACTGGATTGGTGCAACTGGGGCCATTATTCATGAGTTCCTGGGAAAGGCAGTTAAAGAAAATATATACACAATATTAGTGTTCATCAAATTCACTTTGCCAGTTTGGAAAAGGTACGTCTTTTTTATTATTATTATTCTTATTATTTTATTTCCTTCTTCGCTACCATGGGGAATCTTTTCAAATCCAGCTAAGCTTAAGAACAATAAAATTTGTCTGGACTCTGTGGAAATGTTATTACAGTAAACACAATATTGCTGAGTTTTACTACAGTGTTATTTTTTTATGTGTCAGTTAATTATTGGTAAATTGATTAATTATAGGGGTGAATGCAGTGAAGCCTGTCGCAGTCGTCGTGGTGAGCTTGAAACAGAAATAAAACGTTTGCGCCGTGATCATCGTCTTTCAGAAGATCGTGCTCGAAATGTTGAACGTGAGAACATGACCTTAAGGCAGTACAAAGATAGCCAAAATGACACTGAAGTGCTTATGTCTGCACTCTCAGCCATGCAGGATAAGAACACACATTTGGAGACATCTTTGTCAGCAGAAACCAGAGTAAAGTTAGACCTTTTCTCTGCCCTGGGAGAAGCAAAACGGCAGTTGGAAATCTCACAAGGTATTTGCATAGCGTTGTAATGTCCCTATGGCATACACTACTTCAAGTACATTAATCATATCCCTTTTTGGTGCGAAGTAAGGTAGCTGTTATCTTACTGAGTGATTCTTTTTTAACTTTGTATTCCAGGATTGGTGTCTTCAAAGGACAAGGAAATTGAGGAACTTAAGGCAAAGATCACAGAGGTCTTGGCTGTATGTCCCCCAACTAGCTTCCATAATGCAACTTTGGACTCAACACCCATTCATTACACGTCCAAACTCCTGCCGCAGGTAAGCAAAATATTTTGTAGAAAGTCATGGGTTACTGAAAGGTTGTGCACCTTCCATGACAATTTGTTGATGACTGAGATGCATTAGATTTTATCAAGCTATATCTGATGTATGTCTAAGGGTAACTGGAAGAATCCAACATCAGCTGTAATTTTATATGAGGGTGGGAACCATAATATCATCAAATGACGCACAGAACATTGTGCTGTTCATCGCATTTTATGATATTGAGTGTAGCTAAAGGGTTGAAAGCAAATTAAGTCATTAGCTCTGTTTAGAGGTTCAGATAAGGATAATTGTTAAAGCCAAAGGGAAATAGATGTTTCCAGTAGCTTAAATTACCCAGATAAGTAAGAGGGAGATAATTTGAATATGAAAAAAAATGGAAAATGAGAAGTAACTGTGAATTTTAAGAATAGTTGACTACATAGTGGGCCAACCATCTGGATACAACCAGAATGAGTGAAAATAGCTGCAAGTAGGATATTACCATTATTTCTTTAAACTCTTGTCACCATACTTCTGGTAAGTTGGTACTGCTATGGTCTGCTTGAGTCAGATAATGTGCTTCATGTAAATACTTGGAAGAAAAGTAATTAAACTTTATTGACATCCTTCTTTAACTTATCATTGTACCATCCAGAATTTCATATTTTTATTATTCTGAATAATTCTTTACACATTTATCTTGTGCACTGTTTTTGTGAAAGTAACATTCTTTGAATAAAGAATGTTATATAGGTAAGTGCCATTAGTTTGATACTTGATTTCATATTGCATAAGTTATCCTTTGATTTTTAAGAAAATGTTTAATGTCTTTATGATTTTTTTAAATTCATGATATTACAAATTCAACAACTTTCTGCGCTCCAGGTAACATCTTCTGGCATGGAACCTACAGCTTCATTAGTAATGGTTGATGGCCTGATGGACACATCGCTGGACTCTTTGTGTGGGCTTGGCTTTTCTCCTACTAGCCACACCCGTCCCCATACTGTCTCCCCACCTGTTCCAATTTCCCCACCTGTTCCAATTTCCCCACCTGCTCCCATTTCTCCACCTGCCCCCAAGAACCCACAACACTCTACATTAGACCCCAATGCCCGTGTTTACACTCCCAAGGGCACTGTGACATCCGAGGCTTAAATTTAAAGCACAGGAATGGCAAGACCAAAATGGAATGGTTTCTGGCAGAATTCTAAGTTTTCATATGTGTTAAGGCCAACATTCTAGGAGTGAACAAAAGTAGAATGAAGTCTTTTCAAGTGTGGCTTTCACTTTTTTATTTTATTTGATTTGATTTTTTTTTCCCACTTAGAACTGACCATTTTG
>JAUUDY010125297.1:0-13823 GCA_032361765.1 Panulirus inflatus
AGGTAATAACAGGTAGTGATGAAGTGAGGAGATGGATTGAGTATTTTGAAGGTTTGGTGAATGTGTATGATGACAGAGTGGCAGATATAGGGTATTGTAGGAATGAAAAACATTGATTGATATATCAAACAACCCCAGAGCCCCACATATAGGGCTGTCACAGCCATGAATATGCATTTCAAAGGGGAATATGATAATGATGGAATCCTTCAGAATGAAAAGCTCCTTGTTGAAACCAGTACACTTCATCCATTGACAATAATATGACTATGCCAAACGTGACTTTTCACTCATGGTGTAACCACCTGCAGGCAGGGTCTGGTAACACCATTTCATATGCAGTATTTAAAACAGCATTTACTCAAGTCATAGTACACAGGTAGATGTTCTTTATTCATTTATAGTATTTCAGGATATATAGCAAATATACGGCCTATGCAGGCAGTGATTACAGTACACCGTAAATTTGTATAGTATGGAGAATTATGACCCTTAATATTTTAGATGGATTGTATTCATAAGCAATAATTACCTGGCTTTGCAAGCACTGATATAATGAAGAATAACGTTAACTTCCAGATCCAATGACGATTCTGTCTCCTGATTTTATGGTGATGATGAATCTGGTACCACGGAATGTCCCGCATCCACTGTATGACACCAGTATTCAAAACACAGCCCTACGCTCACAGTTCCTGTTGGACTACCTCATTCAGGATGCTGTTAATGACCAAGACTCCAGGATGAAGGACCCTGAGGGTCTTTCTGTTACAAACCTTGCTGGGAAAGATTTAAACTTCAAAATTAATCCTAATGGTTAGTTGGGGGTGTCCACATTCTCATATTTTTCATGTAGATGACTACATTAAAAAATGAATAGCTTTCACAAGAGTGCATAGGGTAGCTATTTATCCACTGTAAAAGAAAATTCAGATTGCCTTTTATCAGTGTCAGGTCGACTAAATACTCTTGAAAACCTTACATTCATCATACCTGTGCTCATGCCATATCCCCCATTTGCTGCCTATCCTTTGGGGGTTCCCTTTGTTTCTATTTAGCAGGTTAAAGATTTGTTTGTTCTTTTTTTTTGGTTGTCGAACCTCTCAGGATGTTTTTTGCCTATATTCAAAATTAATGTTAAGTGTTCATTGTCTTAATGTACCTTTATGACTTTTTGTTTTCCTTGAAGAACATTTGATGGATATGATATGCATTCTTAAGGTACATGAAGGGAATTACACCGTGGCCTTTAAGTTGTCTCTTTCAGCCATGTACAATAAGGTTGTCTTTGTAAAGGATTAATGCTGCATTGACGAATTTAGCTTCTTGTGCTGACTAAATCCTACTGACTATTGTTTGCATGTCTCTGGTAGCCAGGGGCTTCTTGACCCTTGGTTGTTTAATGGTTGTGACCCAGAGTAGCAGATTGCATTTTGGTAATTTCCTTTAGGATTTGTAGCCAACAGGTGACGTTTTCTTAGCATTTTTGAAGAGTTTTCCTTACACTATATTGTAAAGCAGAAAATGACCTTTTTCTCCCCAATTAGAAGCTTCTCTCTTATGTGCCATATCCCTTTCAATGTACATGGAACTGTATGATTTTATATGATCTGTATTTTTCATACAAGTGCCAGCTCTGAAGTAACATTGCATTCAAACATAAAGTATTGTCAGATGGCAAGAGGGGAAACAAACACGAGGTTAAATACTTGCAAAATGAGTGTGATTTCATACTTTTGCACTAAATTTATGAGTCACTAAAAATCATACTGGCTCATCAGAAACCATAGAGCTTGAGAGAAAGAAAAAGGTGAAAATAATACTTATAAGGCATAACATATAGCAGGAGCTTTATTATACCCCCAGCCACCACCTCTCCTTTTTTTTTAACTGACATTGCATGGTCAAGAGCATGCCCCAGTCATGGCTACCTCCACTGAAAGGTAAGATGCTTGTTATTTAAAAAAAAAGAAGGTTAATTGATGCCCCTCAGATGTTTGCAGACCAGACTTCTAAAAGTGAAAAAGTTAGGAAGAGGGAAAAGAAAACGAAAGATGGCTGAAAATTCTAAGGCTTCCCCAAATGAGATATGATAATAGTAGGATGACAAAGAACATTTTTCCAAATATTCACTGTTGGGGCCTTGACAAGTTCCAGGAAACCTTATTACACTAGATTATCTTTCTCTTCTCCAGGTTCAGCCAGTACCTGTTCAGAAATATAGTGGTCTGGATACAGTACATGGATTCTCCATCTTGATAGTTGTAGTCATGCCTATGCTCTCATCATTAGATATATTGGCAGTTCAGTCATCCTGTGGTTAATTTCTCTAATTTTAATGAGTTTAATGATGCTATTATCTTTCATTTGTATAGATTAGAGAAGGCTTTCCTCACAAGAGAGATGTTATGTATAACTAGGGCAGGTTTCTATGTATTTAGAATTTTCCTGTGTAAAAAAGTATAGTATTTTTATGGAGAAGAGGACTAGAATTTTTTTGATAAGAGTTGGATTATCTGCCACAGCATGAATGTTAAGGAGGTAGCCACTCTATGCCTGGGTTTTCTTTGGAAGTGCTGTTTTTCTAAGAAATTACCATGAAAATGTAGGAAATCTATAGAATTCCATTGTATCCCAGAATCCTTCAGGTATGCATTAGAAATACAGGGAAGGAAAGCAGCACAATCCTGATTCACTGGCCTTTAATGGGTATCGCAAGGTGGGAGTCTACAGTGTGAAGGTTCATGGAAGATAGGGTGTGGTTAGGCATGTGTTGTGGTGGGATAGCAGTATTGTTAATATCCCACTGGCATTTATGAAAGTCCAGGGAAGCAAAATGCAGCGTGAGCCTGCTTTATAAGCCTCTAGTTAGACATCAAAAACTGGAAATATTCAGTGCACGAAAGTTCAGGAAAGATAGATGCTGAGCATAGCTTGTGTTGGGTTAGGAGTGTCTTGTTTATTGAGTAATCCCAGCACTAGTGGTCAGTCATTTGAGATTCCCCATTATGTAGGATAAGTGGATACCTGATACAGCACTGTGTGGCAGAAATTCAACATTTTCAGATGTAATCATATAATCCAGAGGAAGTAAATTCTCCTATATCAGATGTGACTTCTTTTCATATTGATTTGCTTTGAATTGAATGATAACAGCTTCTTAAAATCATTGATGTTCACATATTATATAACTCTTGTATTTGTTTAGCTAACTATTGGTATCTTCAGGTAAAATCACCGTAAATGGTATAGCTGTGAAAGCTGTCGATACACTGGTTGATGGGACTCAACTTTATACTCTTTCTGACTTCCTGTTTGATCACCAAGCCAAAGTGGATGAGGCTTTACGTGAACCTGACTTTATTCCAGTTTTTGCCCATCTAGGTAAGTATTGCTTTAACACAATAAAGAATTATAGATTGACAAAAACATTTTTATAATTGTCTTTACTGAACTGTAGGTGATACAGCAAAAGTCTTTTTACAACCTCTTTTGTTCAGAAAAGTGTTTTCAATTTTTTTAGTTATTTTTACATTTTCCAAGATATTTAGTTTCCACTGTAACCTGTGTATTTCAGCATATAATGATTTGTAAATGATAGCATTGGTAACAAAATATTTTGTGTTACTTTGTCTCAATGTACACTTTTCAAAACAGTTGAATATAATGGTGACTTTTGGAACCCTGAAAAAGATTACAATGGGTGGGGTTAAGTTAGTGGGAAAGTTTTTCTCTCCAGCTATGTCAAAAGGCCTCTTCTCTATGTATCTTTTGTTCAAGGGGCATACATTTCAGAGCAGGTACCTGTCGAGGTAAGATAATGTCAGCATTGCTAAGAACCCCAAATGGGACATACATTTCGATACCAGCTATGTTGCACAACTTTATACGTCTTAGTCTTCTGGATCACCTCAGCCCTTAACTGGTCCCTGAGCTCAAGTCCTGGTTTATGAAATTTATACATGTGGTTTCCCTAACACTTCTGCTAACATAGGTTTGAAGAATGATAAACATACATTGTTTCACATAGCAGTCATCCGTTTGCTCAAGAATATTATTGGTTTGTAAAGACGCTCAATACTTCCTTGAAGAGTCTGATGTCTCACCTGTGGCTGAAGCCTTATGTTCAAAGCTTTTTTCCTGATAAAAATAGGGCTAATAATACTTTGATAGAGGAATGCCCATAAAGAAACCATCAATGGGATTTTTGTTTAAATCTGTTGGTGCTTTGTTTAGCACAAACTTCTCCAGTTTCTCTGTTTGAGGAGACTTTGCTTTTCCACTGAATCCAAGTGGAAGCATTCTTGAGTTAGAACAATATACATCTAAGAGTTTCCCAAACAATTTTGTTCCTCAAAGTCTTTTTAGTAATCATACAAAGACTTTTTCTTTATAGCCTCAGGCTTTTGAAGGAGAATTAGTGATTTACATGGACTCGAGACTTCTTTCAGATGTCAACCTCTTATGGGTTAAGATATCCCATGACAAAGAATCCTAACTAAAATAAAGCTTTTAGATGTAGAAATAGTCCTTTTGTCAACTCTTAAAAGATATTGCCACGAGAGCTTTAATGCCATAATCCTAGTTCAGTCTCTTAAGACTTTCAAAATTTTCCAGAATTTAGAGAGGGGATTTTTTTGTTTTGTTAAGAATACAAATAATGGCCCATCTTGGGCTGTACACAAGAGCACATGATGTGGGAAAGTTGGCCTCTATCTTAGCCTTCCTCAAAAAAAGAAGGGGAAAAAGAATAGAAAAGTTCTTTGGCATGCATTCTTCTTTTTGATCAGACAGCATTCTAGCTTAGACTGTGGATTTACCCTGTGCAGCTCTGAGGATTCCCTCCTGAGGAGAGATAGATTCTAATGTGATACCAATTTCCTATTAAAGATAATTATTCTGACTTTAGGGTTCAGTCCTCTCATCAGAAAGTTTTTCTCCAAGCCCTCCTTCTTCATGTGCATATGCTTTTAGGCTCATAAGACAAACTGCTATAAGAAGAGAGAAAATTTGAAAAACATTGTCTCTTGGAGACACTGTCCTGCAAATTTTTTTCTTGATCTCTTCCATGCCCCGCCTTCCCCGATCTGTTTTTTGTAAAAGCCATTTTCTTTATAAACTGAGACTGCATTTGGGTTTATACCCACAACTTGCAAATAAGTAAGCTTTCCATGGCCAACCCAGTAAGTTGACGACATCGTCACTTCGATGGTCTCTAATTGGCCAAGGATGGGCCCAGAATGAGTAAGTGGGTGCTGTCTGGTTTAAAAGGTTGTGATGTTTGGGGAAAGCTAGTATTTCTCAGCTGACAGACTGAGAGTTAGCAGCTTTGTCTCAAACTTGACATTCTTAGAGAATATCTTATGTTCAAGTGACATCATCTTGAGGGGAAAAAGTTTTTCAAGTTTTCAGAACGTACATTTCTGTGTGTTTTCAAAGTTCATACCCTCTCTGAAGCAGCAGAATACTTAGCCATAAAGGCATTTTCTTCCAGAAATAAATAATTAATAATTTTGTTGACATCATTTTCATATCCTTTTGATATAAGTATCTATATTGAACTTAAATGACCAAACCTCCATATATCTAGACCAGACCAAGTCAATGAATTAGCTAAACAGTTGTTTCATTCACTTAGAATTAGGGAGAGCAGCCTTTCAGTGTTATTCTGGTTTTGTTGTCAAGCCATTGCTGATTAATTGCCTGTATAATTGTGTTGATTTAATCAACAAACATGTAAATTTTTGTTTTGAAACTTTTAGCAGTACTAAAGATGAATAAGTAGTTTTGTACGCACATACTGATGAAGAAATATATGTATATATATAAGAAAATAAATGTAGATTGTGTTTGGGAATACTTTTGTGAAAGAAAGTGGTAATTTTTATTTCCGTTCGTGGGTATTTTCTTGGGACATATGTGCACAGCTCACATTTCTTGGATGTATTTTACACTTAAAAAATTTAGATTTTCCTATTTCTTCCTTTGTTGTTCCTTCCTCTTAATCCACTTTTTCTTCTTCAGTTTCATATCAACTTTCTATTAGAATATAGATTTTTATTCCTTCTTATTGTAACTTTCCTCTGGAGTATATGCTTTCCTGCTTTTTTTTGTACACTCATATTTTCTGGAGTGTGTATTTGGCTACAGACTCACGTGATATCAAAATGCAAAGATCTTCCAAAATCTTCAGGGACTGCTTGAAAATAATTATTCCATAATACAGAACCTTAAGGCTTTTTGGCTTTTTATTGGATTCCAAAATGTTAAGTGATGTAGGCCCAGTATCTAGCAACCCAATCTCTTGCATCAAATTTACACCAGCAGGACAAGGTAGGACTACAACAGAGTTCTTGTATAACTGGTAAACTGAAGCATGCATGTCCAGTATGAATGAATGTATCACTCCTGTCTGAGCATGTTCCTTGAATGGCCAATAAACATTGAGTACATAGTCAAATAGGCATATAAAAGTGTAAAAGCCAACATTGCTTTGAAGATACTACTGATCAGTAAAAAAAAAAAAATCAGGTGTTTTGTGTGTGTTCTTTTAAGTAACATAATAGGTGTTTTGTCTGCTTTCTTTAAAGTACCATAACCTAGTAGAATTATGAACATCCTATCTTCTCTGTTTCAGATATAGAGGCTTAGTGTGGGAACAGCCAGCATCTGATCTATGTAGAAGCTGTAAGAATTATCGACCTGAAATGCATAAGCCACTGGCACATATCTAGTCACAGGAAATGATAGTAATTCTTTGTTTCTGATTGTTGTATCATAACATTATTTGTGAGGCATTTTCCTTTAATGAGAGTGAGATTTGTTTTTAGGTCTCTATTGTCTGCTAATCAGTGTTGAAATTATCCTATTATTTAATCAAAGGATATAAGTTAGTGCCTTAGGTAGAATGTGCTCATTGAGTTGGACTTTACGGAACACTTCTTGAGTCCGATGATCCATCTTTGGAATGAAAATTTTTTTACATGTGTATGTGTTTGTTTGTGCTTTTATGGTACTTTTTGCTTGCAAGTATTTGTGCATGTGTATGAGGTTGTATAAAATGTATTATGCATATGTGTATATATGAGTGCCTGTTTATGTTTGTGTGTATTTTAATGTATGTATGTATATAAGTATATGTGGGTATGTGCTTGTGTGTGGACATGCACTTATTTGTCTGGGTGTGGACATATTGTTATGTTTGAGTATAATGTAGTGGAATCTCAAGCAGACTTCTATTCAGAGACAAAGTTTATCATTTTGTGAAGCAAAGATCTCTAAATTTGTACAATACAGTATATGTTGTTGAGGATGACATATTAAAGGTGTGAAGCTCCATGTGTTACAATAAGCAATAGATTATTAACCCCATATATAAATGAATGGAGATTTATATTTTCTTTTCATTTAAATTTGGTTTCATACATTGTAATAGCAAATATTTCATTTGACTACAGATTTCCCCAGTATGTAACTTGCAACTGGAATATGTTTTATTCTTTACTTACTTTTATTGTAATAGGAGTATTGTACTTTTGAAACAAAGGGATCATAATTACGTATGTGTATAATATATCCTTTACATTTTTGTCCCATTCTACAGCACACTTGCCATGCAGAAAGATTTGCTTACGCTACCATAACAACATTAGGAAAAACCATAGAATATATTCATGTTGCAACCAGGATCCATGGCACTCTACATTGTTATAATCAGGAACCATGTTATATCGCAGAATCAGGCCTGGATGTGGCTGTTCTCTAGCAGGTAATGATCTCTGCATATGAAATGAATAAGGGGTTTACATTATACCCAACCTATCAACAGAGCACTATTTCTTGAGGAATTGTTACGAAGAGAAACTGTCTGCTGGTCAATACTGGAATTACGTTTTGAGTAGATTGGGGATACAGTAATGTTTAATACTCTACTAACTTTTTTTTCAGGCATTAAACAACTTGTGATAAGATTGCAATGCACTTCAGTTTTTCAGAAAATGCAATGATGGTTGTGTTCATTCGTCAGCCAGAATCATCAGTTGTTTGTATTGCCCTAGGTGAGTGCCTTATTTTTTTTAAGAAAGCATGGGCAAATTATTGCCCTAATCTTGGCTGTTTCATAAATGCTGTATTCTTTTTGTTTCATTTATGTTTGGTATTTCCCATGTGAGCAAGGTAACACAGAGAACAAATGACTGAGCCTTAAAGGAAAAAACATCATCGTTTGTCTCCTGAAAAGTAATACTGGAGAAGGGATTTTCATCCTCCCCAACTACTGCCTCTCTTAGTTGCCCCCCGCAACTTGCAGGAGATACATGAATAGTATTCTTTCTCTACTATCCCCAGGTATGTATATATATGTAACTATTATACTTAATCGCTCTTTCTTACGCCAACGAGGTAGCGCCAGGAAACGTGAAGAATGGCCCATCAACTCATATACACATACATAAATGCCTATACACGCACATATACATACATATACATATCAACATATACATTCACATATACTGACATATACACATGCACATATACTTGCTTGCCTTCATCCATTCCTGTTTCTACCCCGCCCCACAGGAAACAGCATTGCTACCCCCCCAACTTCAGTGAGGTAGTGCCAGGAAAACAGACAAAAAAGGCCACATTCATTCACACTTATTCTCTAGCTGTCATGTGTAATGCACCGAAACCACAGCTCCATATCCAATCATTTTTTTCATGCATATTTACCATTTCCTGCATTAGCGAGGTAGCTTCAAGAACAGAGGACTGAACCTTAGAGGAAAAAATTCTCACTTGGCCCCCTTCTCTTCCTTTTTTTGGACAAGTAAAAACTACAGGGGAGGATTTCCAGCCCCACATTTCCAACCCTTTTAGTTGCCTTCTTTGACACACAGGTAACAAACGGGAAGTATTCTTTCTCCCCTATCCTCAGGGATGATATTTCAATTTTGTAACAAAAAGTTTTGTGGCCTAAAATTTACCCTGAAATATTCATTATCTGCATTATTTATTTTTCACAGTATAAATGATTTGTTTGAAAAGTCCAGTATAGCATCTATTCATCGTGTTGAATACAATTCTGGGGTGAAATATTGTTTATGTGCCAGTAAATCCTGTACTTAAGCATTTACATGATTGCAGTATATAAACTTTCATGAGATTTTGAGTCATACTTTACCTCTCAGCCAGAGGAAGCATTATGATATTTTACATTATCATTTCAAGTATAGAAGATTTTCAGTACATTATATCTCAAGTTTTGAAACAAAAACTTTTTCAACTAAAGTTACACTATTTACCTGTATTGTTTTCTATTTTTTGGAATCATTTGGTACATTTTACATAAAAAAGATTTTTAATTCCTTGATATAACAATAATTTTAACAGGGTACTTGAACGTTAGCCAACACCATGAAACACTTTCTACATATCACTTCACTCAGGAAAGAAAGACAGTAATACGACATGTCATACGAATTAATTTATATTTATTCTTAAAAGTAATCTTAAGAATACAGATGAAAAGTATCAAGGATATAATATTCACAGCTTATTAATGAAATAAGACCTACGAGCTAATAATGTGACCCTGCTATGTAGATTGTGAGAAAACGAGCTTAATCCATGGCTTGATAGAAAAAGGTGGAATTATCCGTACCTCATGGTGTAATGAGACATAAACAAGTCTGAACAGAACAGTTTTGAGTGTAAAGGCCAAGTAGAGCATGCACTTCAGTATTCTGGAATTGAACACTTTTTAATCCAAACTGCATTTCCAAGTAAAGCAAGAACTTTACGTAAAATTTTCACCAAGCTGGCTTTAAGAGGCAGGTTAATCTTGCATGATAAACTCTGTGAGGAATCATAATAACCTGCATACACAGTTTCAGTAATAATAAACAATCAGTTTCAGTGATAATAAACAATATATTTCATGTGTTTGAAATATGCATGTGACAGCTAATCACTCCTTGAAAGATATTTTACTGTAACATCACTAATTTCTTTTCACTCTTAGTATTAACACCTTTCAAAATTAAATTGCTAAATGTATCATACAGTCACATACTGACCTTTATACACAATTAAAACAAACGCTTTAGTTTACAAAAATAAAGTATTTTCAAACTCACTGAAGAATATTTATACACATTATATCTTCTGAACATGTAAGAACAAAACTATTTTGCTTTTCTAAGATCATCTACTGGCTTTTAATATTTCATATTAACAATACCAGGCAGTGGGGTAGAAACACTCTGTTATCCGAGTATGAGCATGAGAATGATAGTGGTGTTCACAGGATGAATGGAAGTGCATGTTCAGTTGAGGGTCTAACATCATGACTTACTCATTACTGCTGTTAGTGTAGATAAAATACGAGATTGTGCCATATTCAGGAATATACAGAACAGAAGTGCAACAAATCACATTACTGCTAACTCTTTTTCATGTAATTAATATCATTGAGAATAACTGGACACAGATGACATCATGATTCAAAATATATTATTATCTTTGTATATATGATGATTCAAGTGGGATATGAAATGGAGAGTAGGTTATAAACGAATATTTTCCTTTACCACCATCATGAAATACATGAGTAAAAACCTTTAAATACCCTCTTCAGTCATAATATTATAAAAGGAAATGAATACTGGGTATATGGCAAATTGTTTTATTTTATCGTACTTTCTGCCATTTTCAGAGTTAGCGATGTAGCATCAGAAACGGATGAAGAAAGGCTGCATTCGCTCACATCTATTTTTTAGCTGAGTTAGGGGAGAAAGATCCCCATCTTGGAGAAGAAAGATTCTACCTCCATGTTTGCTTCATGTTGTAGAAGGTGACTAAGAGGGCCAGAGCTGGGAGCTGGAGCCCATCCCCCTATCCGTGCATTTCAATTCCTAAAAGATGAAACAAATTAAGAATAACTAAAAACTAAAAATCCTGGTTTGCTTTTTCGTTCTTGAATTTCAACACTTCGGTGTACCAAAATTTTTTTCATTCGTCAAAATAATATCAGTAAATAATGAGGGTATATTAAGGAATTTTTAGCTATTTCATAATGGCAAAATAATTTAAGATTCATTTCCCACACCATTGCTGAAATAGATTTATAATTGTATCCCAGTAGAAGCACATACTGGTATTACACTATTGGTATCAACATTTTCACGGGTGTCTGCAGTTGATTTGCCAGGCAAAGTAAGTTTATACATTTTAGTATGTGATATTCAAGTTTTCTGATATATTGTTTCATGGTATTTATGTGTTTTAATGTTTTCATGTAAGGTATGTCTCACATATTTGGCACATTAAGATTACTAATTTAATGTAAACCTGGAATTCCTTAAAGTAACAACCATCAGTTGGTAGATTATGATTTAAAACAATTTTCCCGGAGCTTGTGGGATAGAAATCTAATTTTTTTTTTTTTTTTAGCTCAGACATCATTATTTAAAGGCATTATGATTGAAAACCTTACAATGTCTATGAATATTTCACATGGAAAAGAATATTGAAAGTGTTATATTAAAAGTATGATTTTTAAGAGAGAGCGAGAGAGAGAGAGAGAGAGAGAGAGAGAGATTGTTGATATTGCAAGGCCTTAGTGTCATTCTAAGAATTCATAACTTAATTCGCAAATGTTATTCTATTAGATGTTACTATATGAGGAACCTCTGGTCTTATATTTTTCATGCTTAACACATCTTTCTTTATTCGGACATGTACAATATCTTGGAATGGGGAAGCAGTAATCTGGTTAAATTTCTGCCTGTATCTCTAATTGTTACTTATTTTCCTCTTCAGTTTCAAAAGACCACAATTCATCCAAGCATTAACAAAAATATGTTAGGCTTACAAATCTTCTCCATACTGCCCAGGAAATCCACCATAAAAATTCAAACCTGCTATCTGAAATCTTGAGGTGTTGTACTTTAAAGATGTCTAAATTTTTTCTTGAGCTATTTCGGTAACACAGGGGTCTTACCCGCCCATGTTGAAGTACTGTTTACATATTCAAGGTGGCTCTTCCTGTCTCATTATTATTAGCCAGAGTAGAATCAAAAGCCATGGTACTGCTGCCCTCTCCTTGCTCTAAACAAGTTTTTTGTCCATTGCTCTAGTACTGTCTATCTGTCCCTGCCACAAAGGCTTGGACCTGTGATGCACACCTGGCTGTTGCTTCTGACAATCTGCATGTGAAGACCAGCCACATGAAGATCAATCATTATGGTACCTCCTTTTTTCTCTCGAACTGTGAACCTATGCAACTTCTTTCCTTTTTTCATGTTTCCCTTTTCAGCAACCTTTCTACTTTTGAGAAAAGGTCTACATACACCAGAGAAGTTTTGACTTTTTTTCCTCCGAGATAACCCTGACTGGGGTATGTTCTTGCCGTGCCATGATGGCTGCCGTGAGAAGAACAGGATACAGAAAATTATTACAGGTAAAAGTAATACTTCAAAGTACTGGAAGTTGTGGATTGATTTAAGTAATTATGAGTAAAGTTTGGTAATCGTGGGTAAGCTGAAGCTTAGAGTCAGTTTAAGGAGGTGAATAAGGAAATATAAGCGTAGAGCCTGGAAGAAGAATGCTTGAAACTTGTCACATTACTGTTGGATGGATGGGAAATCCAGGTTTATACATGCTAAAGAAGATATAGAATCAGGGGCGGCTCCAGGATTTTGGAAAGAGAGAGGAGGGATCGAGGATCAAGGATCAGCCATGTATAGATAACCAAACAAATGATGAGAGAAACATACAATTGTGTGAAATCTGTCCTACTTTCTCTTTCACATTGTTTATCAATAGCATGAAAAATATGTCTGTTGAATATTTAACAAAATAATTCATCACGTAGGGAACCGTGGCACATTCATCGCTGATGTTTTTGAATGAATGGCTGACGATCTATGAGGCTTGATGGCCGTGTTGGTGGTAAAGCCAGTGTCTCTACCGAAACATCTGATCGTAGGAACTTCTTGATCCTTCTGAAACCAGTGAAGGACCTTTCAGCCTCACAGCTCCTGACGGGCAACGTGTGACCAATTGTCAACAGCATTTTCATGTTTTTGAATTCGTCCTTCATCTGTGTATACTCAAGGCATCTCAACATGATTGTCGGCAACTCGTCCCGTGGCTGTTTCTAAACCAAAGATACTAAGCAGCTTTATGACGGAGGATCTGAGTGACAACTTCATATTATCATTCGTCATATACAGGAAGAATGATTCTTTCTCCATTGGAAATTTAATTATTCACTGCATGATCATTCATTCAATCTGTACTTCAGATCAAACGACCGAATCTTACCTCTCATTAGGCTGTCCCTTTCTCTAATGTTCGAGACGTTACGGGGAATAAAAACATATGCCTTTCAGAATTCCAGTTCGTTTGACGTCTTCTCTGAAGTGTAGTCTAACTCTAGGTGGGGAGAACCTTGCTCGGGTTCTTACATCTGATCGTGTGGTCCAGGGGAAGGAACTGATATATATCTTATGTAATGGTCTTCACTATGGTCAACATATGTTGTATGTTGTGACCCCGCTCTGCATGATGCTTCCACTGCCCCACATCCTCACCAACATGTAGTTTACCACATGGGCAATCATGTGTTGCTGTGGTATGTCATGTCGTCCACTCTCATGGTCTCATCAACAATCAGTCTGTACGTTTGTCGGAAATCTTGGTCGTACTTTTGTTATTTTGTGTCCGTTAGTCGTATTATCTGCAGTGTGTGTGTGTGTGTGTGTGTGTTGTGTGTGTGTGTGTGTGTGTGTGTGTGTGTGTGTGTGTGTGTGTGTGTGTGT
>JAUUDY010125408.1:0-10153 GCA_032361765.1 Panulirus inflatus
GGTAGTAGAGCTCAGTCATAAAATCTTTTTCGTCCCTTCCTGTGGACGTCCGGAACATGAGGCAGTGATCATAGGAATACATAAGAATCCCTCATCTTCAGTTCCCGGATGCAGTCGGATCGCACACCTGGTCTGGACGTCATACGTAACCCTCTACCGCCCTGTGTCATCACCAGGTTATATGAATTCTCGCTGTTTCTCTAGTCAGATTACCTGGGATTACTGTAGGGAGATGTATGGCAGCAAGAGCATTGGATTCGCCTCGAGATATTCGAAACGAAAAAGATAGATCTTCCTTTGTCGCGTCTCTCCTCCAGCGTGTCGTGAAGCAACGTTTGAGGGAATTACGGACTGCTGGACAACATCCGCTGGTAACGAGCTGATTTTGTGCTTAATTCAGCGAAACTAGTTAGACTTAACTGGTATATAGACTCCACTCATGAATGGCACTGACAGATGTGCTACCTCAAGTGCTCTGTATCATGCGGTATCACCGGAACTGTTGTTCGTTTGGTGAATGTTGCTTCTAATACTTTCCCCAGCAGGTGGGTGGTGTGGGACTGTTGAACGGAGGGATGTGGTTGTGAAAGAAACGACGGGGATTCATCTGTGTATCCTTCCCCAGCTGCCGGGTGGTGTGGGACTACTGACGAAGGGGTACAGTTGAGCAAGGGTGTCGGGGAGTTACCTACACCATCTCCTCCGCAAGCAGGTGCTGTGAGGGGCTACTGACGCAGGGGGGTGAAGGCTCTCAGTGATTCATCGCGTCTCGCCCACCACTCTTCCCCAGAAGAGCTTTAGATTCCATTTTCCACCATTGTTTCTCCGCCATAGTCCTAAAGGGAGCGATTTGAATGTATTGCCTCTGTGGCATTCCCCTCTCTATCCCGCGCTGGGTGGCGGCTTTGCGCCAATACCCCTTAAAGTGCACCTCCTCTCTCTCTCTCTCTCTCTCTCTCTCTCTCTCTCTCTCTCTCTCTCTCTCTCTCACATCCGTCCAGCTCGCCGCTCTGACCCGTCGATGACGAAACCCCACTACAGTCGTTACCCTGTCAGTATCACAGCGCCTCCCGCCTGTTATCCTGCCGGAGGCACTCCACTCTCCTCCTGAAGCTAACGGAGGACGCCATGTGTGTGTGTGTGTGATCTCGTGCCCTACGGCGGCTCCGCCTCGACCTCGCTCTTATAACTGACAAAACTAATTACCATATCATAGTACTCAACTTAGATTAATGTGGCTCTGGGGATCACTGTTTGTTAAACAAGGTTCCATGCACTGTGAAGGACTTGATCGAGCGGCTGGCAGCGCCTCGCGTGGAAAGGCAATTTTAAATGAAGAGAATTTCATAAGAATGATACATATTTTTTTACCTTATCTTAAGCTTTCACTACAGATTTTCCTCAGTTATGGTCAGACACACAGGCCTCCTAGGCGTATATTTGTAGAGTTATTCACTTGTTCGTAAACGACAAAATTCTCATATTTCCTCGAAGGTATTATGCATTAGTCATGCATACCTTACTGTCATTTTGGAGTCTTTCCTCAACCCCTACGGCTCCGTCTTCAAGCAAGAATCTCCCTTTTGAGGACCTGATGTGCCAGGCTGTTAGAAGCTGCAGCCCCAGCCCTCATTATTGTAGGTGCTGGTTAGCTTGTCTGGTCCCATCATTTTTTGTCATTTTTTATCCTAAAATTCATAGATTTCTGTATAATGTTTCTTACGTTTGCTGGAACTAAGTTAAGGAGACTTAGGTGATCTGATATTTGTCGCCTTCTCTGTTATTTCCTGTAGTCCCTGTGCTCTTTCATGGGATCAGAACTGAATTGTCTGCCGTATAATAGCATTAAATGACAGTATAAGTTAGACATGCACAAACTAAAGCAGATGAGAGAGCCCAGCTTCCCCGTCTGGTTGTGTGTGAGTTGGAAAACAGATTGATCAACAGTGAGTGTGATATACGCTCAGGGATTATTTACTTTTCCTCCTACAACACTTGTGGATGTGTACCCCGGGAGGGTGAGACCTCTGGGTCGCACCCGCGTAACACAATCGAATTTGGATTAGATGGTCTGGAGTTTTCCTGGTGAAACGCTTGTAACATTTTATCTTTGCTGTCGGATGCTCCACATTAAGGCGAGCCTTAGTTGAAATGTGAAGAGGGTTAATGAGAGGGAGGAAAAAGAAAAGTGGAAAAATATTGAAAGAATTTTGAGGAAAAAAAGGAAAAGCCGTGTTTTAGAAAGGGTCAGGTAGGTCATAGGCGTTAAGAAAGACTTGATGGAAGGTATAGAGTTCTAGCCTTGATATTTGGTTACATATTACCCATGGAACTCTTATATCAGACCTGCAGGTGACCTCGTTGTTTCAGGTCAGCTACTGGGTAAAGAGCGGATGTTACATCAGTATCGTCCTAATACAGGCAGGAAATGTTATCTTAAAACATATACAGAGATGCGGAGGAAGACTTCACTGATAGAAAGCTGGTGACATGGATCGTGATTATCAGATCAAAGTCAAAGACTTCATCGACCTAGGATGTAGCTGTGGAAAGGCTCAAATGGTGGACACTACGGAAATCGGACACTATCGGTTAGAAGCCATTTAAGCTGTTGGGTCCAAGAGAGACATAAATCTGGGAGGTCAAGCTCTGGAGATCTTTTCTTCTTTCTCCTTTTCTTCTTCATAACATTTTTCACTGAGGAGTAAGATGTGCAGACACATGAAGAGGTCAAACTAATACCCCTTGTAATTTCTCGTTTTCTGCTGCTTCATATTTACCTGTTCGTTAAAGTTGTATTTTCCTGTAATTGTTTAATAAAGCGGAGGTAGATTAAGATTTGTCCGGGAGAGGTTGGGAGGCGTAGACGCACTCCAGCTGTGAGAACCTGGCAATTTGATTTACAATGTCCCTCACACACCCCAGCCCTCAGGTCTTGTCATAAGGAACTAGATTTATCACAGAGTTGGACAGCGCAGACCTATGTCACCCAACTTGTTACCTCTCCAGTCCCATCCTCTCCTGGTGTTCGTGTGTGTGTGTGTGTGTGTGTGTGTGTGTGTGTGTGTGTATGTGTTGCGGACCTCTACAAGGGCCTCCTACAGACCATGGGACCTCCTGCCTCTTCTTAGCCGTCCTTCCCGAGGTCCCTCACTCCTGGCAAGTCCTCCTTTCCTTAATGAATAATAATAATTAACCGTTAGGATTTTAGGTAATCAAGAAACAGACAACTGATCAGTATTTTGATAGAGAATTAGTGTATAAGTATAGGTACATAGCAGCACAGTTCGTTTGCATACGAGATCCCAACTTTATGAGGTTGTTAAAAGGGTTTCCACACCTCCCACTACCCGTGGACTGGTTGCCTGCGGTAGATGTGAGTTTTGAGTCGTCAAAATGTTTGACACCATTAGAGGACATTCTTTATATTAAAACGTTAGTCTCACTAGAGCCATACCAGCTTTACGAAAGAAAATGACACTCAATTTTCAGCCTTATTTCATTACTTGAGTAAGTTGACGTTTCTTCATCTAGCACTTACATAACGACATTACCAAACTAAAAATCTAATCCTCTTTTTTGTGTCATCGTCTCATACTAATCAAAGGAACGTTACATGAAGTTAATATTCTTCAAAATTCTGATTGCTATCAAGGATAAACGGTTCCTCTGGAGGCATGGAAGTTAACCCATTCTGTACAGCGAGTACGGAACATCAGCAACGAACCAGCCTTCACTTGGCGAGAACATGAGCGCCACATAGCGGACACGTCCCGTTGATATTCGATAGAGATGCGAGGGAGGGAAGGGGGGTAATAAATTTAGTGAACTTGACCGTTTCATCAGCGATAGTTTGCTAACCGTATGCATAGCGGAGTGTCCCCTGGGAGATATAAACTGCTCTGACGATACGTTAGTTTGCGATGGGTGTAAAACCTAGACCCACCAGCGCTGTCACCAGTACACTGGTGCCAGTAATGCCTCGTGATCATTGGTGCCAGTAATGCCTCGTGATCATTGGTGCCAATAATACCACTGGAGTGCATGAGGCTAATCTTGCTCATATTTGTCGTCAGGAAGTCTTACTGTATCCTGATAGCAGACTTGAGGTGCTTTCTCGTGCATATTCTAGTCTTTATGTAATCGATATACGTATCATTTGTATACAAATTATGTACAAATGTATATAACAGTAAGATGCTCTGTGAGTATAATGTTTTTTTGATATCTTCAATGTATAAAGATTAGTTATACGTCACTGGTGATGATGTGGCATGAAACATATGTCTAGCGCTAGCATGAAGTGTGGCACTAGAACTGTTGCCATGGCCGCAGAAGCATGTGTCAGGCGCTACACATAACCCCCAGCTAACACTACACACGCGGTACTGGTAAACTATCCGACCGAGTTCCTGTATCAGGATGAAGTCGAGACTGGTGAGGCGGAGGGTGTAATATCCGAGGCACTTAAGGCGTCTGACACCCAGTCAGCCACTCCGCCTGCCTCCTTTTGTCCAGGAAGCACGGGTGTTACAGTCGAGGATGTCGTGGTGGGGGCTGTGATGCCTGAGGGTGAGGGATGTACGGCACCCATCTCCCTCTCGCCACTGGGGGATCCATTTCTCCGCCCTGATTGTTTAATCCACCGCTCCTCTCTCAGTTATTTGTTGTAGATTCTGGGCGATGCATCACATGTGGACTCTTTACACTCTCCTTCCCCTTGTAATCTCGTACGTCTCTCCTTCCGTTAAATCATACCCAGTCCCTCCCTTCCTTTCTCCCTCCCTCTTGCTGTAGCACTCATCCTCCCTCACCTCACTAATCTAGCCTCAGTGATTACCCCTTCTGTAGTATCCATCATCCCTCTCATAGATGAAGCCACTTTGATATACTTTTGTAGCATCCTTCCTCCTTCTCGTTAACCAAGCCTCTCTGATCTCTCCTTCTATTATAGCACCCCTCCTTCCCACTAATCTCCCCCCGCCTGGTGTAGCACCCTTGCCCCCGACTCCGACTAAGGCAATCACCCCGCCCCCGCCCTCTGCCTGTAGTATGATCCTTCCTTCTCATTACATCAACGACTCCCCTCCCTAAACCTCTTGCTCCATCACCCTCCTTGTCTCCATCGTGTACCAACCGTCTCTCAGCCCTCTCCATTCTCCCTCCACTGCCTGGCCCGTCTCGTAGTTCTCTGCCACGGCCTCGACTCTATAGCACATGTTGTAATTTGCATATGGGAATAAACTGGGGATTTACATGTGTGAGTTGGCGGGGGCGGCGAGGAGACAGTCTTCTCCGGGACGGTCGTGCGGGCCGCAGCCTTACTGGCTCTTACGGGGTAATAAAATGTTTGAGAGGATTGGTTGTTTTGTTACTATTGTCCCCAGGCGAAAGGACCGGGCCATTGAGTTGTCTGGTGCCTCCCTGGCGCGAAGTGACTTCTGACGGTTGATCCGAAGAGTTCGACAATTCGCTTAAAGCAGGTGAGATTTTTTTGAGTTTCGTAAGTAAAATAGATGAGGCATCCGTCCGGCCTGGTGACTTTGATAAGAAGTTGAGCAGTAGTTTAGATGTAGCAGCGCCTCAGGAAGTCTTCTCCGCAGCTAAACTTGTGAATAAAAGAACTAGAAGCTGGTCCACGCTCGGTGATGTTGAGGTCCACCTGGGAAACGAAATGATACGTCAAGCTTTATCTTGGTTTCAAGCTCCTTCCAGGATTTTGTCTCTAGCACCTTCCTGGACTTCATTCCTATCTCCAGCATCTTCCCTTGACTTGTGGATCTAGATATCCCCTTAATATCACCCTCTGGATATCCCGGAGCTTGTGAACATTTCCATCTTGTTTGATTTAAAGATTTCCATTTGTCTTTTGGGGGTTGAACGTTTCTAGGGACCGAGCGTGTGCCATAGTGTCTCTTGGCCTTTCAAACTGCAGTAACGTAGATGATGCTCAGGATTTCCCTCTTTTTGTGATCATGTTTAGATCAGATTTCAAGAGTTATTCTCGTATCTTTTGATGAAAGGAAACCCAATCTTGCAAAATGTGTAATGGGAGGAGGGAATGCAAAAAAAATAAAATAAAAGCAAAATGCAAAAAAAAAAAAAAAAAAGCAGAGCGCTGGAAGGGAAAGGGTAAAGTGAGGGGATGGAATGAGATTTTGAGAGGGGGAGATAAGTGAGAGGAAGAAAAATAGGAGTGGTAAAGATTGGGGCGTTGAGGGGAGGTAAAGCTGGGAAACTGAGGGAATGTTACAAGAAACAGGTTAAGGGAAAGACGAACGCATAAAGAACATAAGGGGAGGATGGGTGATATGGAGGCGGTGAGAGAGAGAGAGAGAGAGAGAGAGAGAGAGAGAGAGAGAGAGAGAGAGAGAGAGAGAGAGAGAGAGAAAGTAAGGGAGTGGAGAGGAGATAATGTCAGGGAAGTTGGTGGAGGGTTCATGGGAAAGCCATATAACAGAGTACCTGTTAATGTATGACGAGGTTAGCTGCTGTAGGACAGTACAAGGGAAAGCCAGATAATAGACCTGATGATGTATCTGCTAGAGGATAGTACACAGAGCTAGACAGTTGAAAACCTGATAGTCTGTACCAAGGTTATCTGCTGGAAAGCAGTACATGGAAAAGCTAGAGGCAGCAGGAGGACGGGTGGCGGCAGCTCATGGCAGCTGCTGAGAGAGTCGCACCCTCCCTAGCATGTCCTCAAAGCAGAAGCACCACCACCAGCTTTCGGTGGAAGGATCAACTCCTGAGTTTGCAGCAGCGGTATGAGGGTGGAACAGCATCTCCAGTTGGTCAATGGGCTCCCAAGGTCTCTAGAAAGCAACAGCAGAAGAGAAAGGACAACCCTCGTCAGTTGGTAGGACAGTAGTAGGACACAGTAGCGATCCTCGCAGCAGGGGCATCAACAGGGCGTCAATCAGTCATTAGGCAGTTGGTGGGGAGCGGCCCCTGGGACTCGTCAGGCCAACATACGAGAGCTCGGCCGTTAGTAGCGGCGTCCTGGGAGAATTACTTTACAAATGCCTTCGCCGGCTGAATGTTAAGGCGGTCTGCAAGGCTCGGGTGATATTGGTGGAGCGGGGGACTATGAAGGAAGTGGCTCCGAAATGGTTCACTTGCTGGAAACGGTGTGGTATTGGCAGTGTCCTGGTGCACGGATGTGGTGGTGACTGTATTTGTCAGGGGTTGTGGTAGTGGGGTGGTGCTGGAAATTGTGTAGTCAAGGTTGTGGTAGTGGGGTGGTGCTGGAAATTGTGTAGTCAAGGTTGTGGTAGTAGGGTGGTGGTGGTGATTGTATTGTCATGGGTTGTGTTTGGTGGATGGGGTGGTATTTGTATTTGTCAGGGGTTGCGATGGTGTGGAGGTAGCTGCTCTGTTGTTGGTAATTTTAGTGGTTATGGTGGTGACGATGGTAGTGGTGATGGTGATGGGTGGTGGTTTTAGAGATTGTAAGGGAAGTACTGGTTGTGTAGATGGTAGAAGAAAGATGCTGACGGTTGTTTGAAAGGCAAGGAAGGAAGTTACTTTGGGAAAGGGATGGTTTGGAAGGCAAGGAAGGTGTTGACCAGACCACATATAGAAAAAAGTTTCACTGAAATTCGCACCAGTGGACGTTGTGGTCAAAATCAGTTTATCAACTGATAGTTCCTGCAGAAAGATAATTCTTCAGGTGCTGATGAATGTGGGAGAATCATGTGCACCCTGGCAGCTCAGCACTGTCAGCTGTTCACGCCTGATTGGCTGAAAAATAACCAGCCAAGCAAATAACTACAGACCTGACGAGCCTCCCCAGCCAATCAGAGGGTCTCTCTCATCCCGCAGCCCGGTCACGTCCACCAATCAGCTCACTCATAATTTCCTCTTTTGTGTCGTACATTCGCTGGTCAGGTCCACCTCAGTCACAGAGAATGTAACGTCTCTACTGTTGGTAATATTTCATTGGTCGATTATAGTCTGTATTGAATATTTGGCTGTATATTGCTCTACGTTACTGATGGTAGTGAAATAGACAAACACACACACACACACACACACACACACACACACACACACACACACACACACACACACGTTAACTGATTCTACCTACGAGTATCTACGACGAGAGTTTGCCATGTAGGAGAGAGAGAGAGAGAGAGAGAGAGAGAGAGAGAGAGAGAGAGAGGTCAGAGACGATGTCACACATACGAAGTATCCTCTGACGGAGAGAAAAGTTGAAGTCCTAACCACATTGTCAGGGAAATCTGTCATCCAGTCACCGCCACTGTCTCCAGCGTTCCAGTTGCTGCACGTCATTCAGCTACCATTTCTCCCAGCTTCTGTGGCGATAGATACCACTCACAGATTACATGGATGATCGGTGCAGTGGTCAGGGTCAGGTCAGAAGCAAGCCCATCAACCAACCTCACTCCTCTGTTTCCTTACATGCCACTCATACGAATGACCTCATGATCCTGTGTAATCCTGTTTGTTTTATCTATCTATGTTCTCTTTATGAATCTCTCGTATTCTCCTGTGTTCATTGGTGATCATGTATTTCCAGAATTTCTTCATCTACTTTCATAATCTTCGCATTATATAAAAATGAAACCAGTATTGCCTAACTTCCTCGCGTGCTCTGTCATGCTCCGTGTTCTCTTGTGCTTGTACGCGTCCCGTCACTCTTTCTTCTCCAGCGAAAAATGTATGCATGCTTGATTATTATTTTGATGTGTCTTCTGTATAGTAAACTGAGATGTACTTTCATGTTTTGGCAGGAAACATAAAGGAACGATTTGTAATGGATTAAATGTGCTCAACCAGAACTTATCCCTGGAAGTTCTTTGGTTACCTTGGCGAGTCGTAATACCTGATGAGTTGGACCAGGTAGGCCCACTGATTATACGACGTCATCCGTATGTGTCGTCGCTGCTGATGACGACGTCACAGGCGCCGTCTTGTCGCGCAGCTGTTGTAGTGGCCGTGTTTTTCTTACAGGGTTTTCGGTCGCCTCTCATGTTCGTTGGTAATCTTCGCTAGCATTGTTTGTGTACTACGGAGGAGAGTTGTACGCTCTTGTTGTCCAGTCTCTTACCCCTGTATATCTATAAAGTGTTACGCTTACGATTTAGCAGTGCATTCTGCTCCATTTGTCTATCCCAGTTGTGCATGACGGAAGTGAGTGACACATTGTTATTCCCTCAGGCATGGAGGCCTTGGAGACGGCGTTGGGGTATTGGGAGGACGCCCTGTCGGCCTACACAGCCGGGGTGACGGGTGGAGTGGCACTCACCTCACAGGAGGAGGCAGAGTTCACTGCGCTCCTCCAGAGGGTTATCGATGATGCTTACAGCCTACAGGACCAATGTGAACACCTCTTCCTTCATCAGGTAAGGCTACTGATGTCTTATCACTGTATTAATGTCTCCTTGCCATTTCGTTGAACAGGAATTCGATTTAAGTCCAGTATCCAATTTAAACTGCAAAGTATCGGTTAGTTGTCGGATCGATAATGTCCTATCAGGGTGGAGAGTTTCATGGTTTTTGTATGCTTAACTTGGTTTAAGAGATTATTGGATGTGGTCAGAGAGGCATACGTGTGTGTGTGTGTGTGTGTGTATGTGTGATTACTGTTCGTTTGATGTGGAGAGTTTTACGCTTATGTGTGGAGGTAATAATGGAAGTACCTGGATAATTGTGGCAGCACGTGGTCAATGATGTAGAGGCCATAGTAATAATGGGATTACCACAGTAATGATGGAGGTACTTAGCTAATGGTGGAGGCACTAATGACAGTCTACCTGGATAATGAAAGAGGCACTAGTAATTACTTAGGTACCTGGGTAATGATTGGATACGTAGATAATGATGGAAGTACTTGGGTAATGACATATGTAACACTAATGATCTTAAGTACACGGGGATGTGAGGTGGGCCAGCAAACTGGAGGAGAAGGTAACCCACCCGGGTGTGAAGGGTAGGCCAACATCTTGAGAATGTAACTCGGGAATCCTTCTGCAGCATTCTGTGTTGTTCCGGTCATCGAGTGCAACGCCTGTGCCCTCGGAGGCTACCTTCGAGATGTATGATCGTCGGACGCTCACCTCCGCCTCTTCCTACGAGTCCTTTGTGTCCGCCACGGGTGATGTGAGTACCTCCGATCCTTGCTCAT
>JAUUDY010125519.1:0-22932 GCA_032361765.1 Panulirus inflatus
CTCTAACCTTTATTCTAAGGACCAGTAATATGCTGCTTAAATCATACCTTCGTCTTGCAGGATGTTGTTCATATCCGTTTAATCGTCTGCAAGTGGTGCCCTGAGCCTGTTCCTCTAACCTTTATTCTAAGGACCAGTAATATGCTGCTTAAATCATACCTTCGTCTTGCAGGATGTTGTTCATATCCGCCGTTCACAGCATCCGGGACCAGGATAGAACTCCTTCCTGATGGTCTCCCTACGTCCTTGGTGTCCCTGCCTGATCTACATCCACTCATTCCCTCCCTCCCTCCACCTGCATGGGACCCCTCACCAGCGACCTGCAGGTGTCGTCCTCAGGTGTTGCTATTGTCCGGTCAGAGAATGACAAGTCGCTCCCCCGGAGCCTGTGCTGGCCGAGTGTGCCATTACCCAGCACCGGTGCCCTCAAGTCCAGCTTTAGTACAGCCCAGCGCGCTAGTGAGGTGTTAGTTGAGGCTTATGAAGAGATGGTAGGCATTTCTGCATTGTCGGGACTACCACTGAGCCTTGTCACAATGTACAACATTTTCTACGAAGCATTTACTCTGTGCACATCTATCATTGCTCAGGATCCAAGTGGATATCTGTACCATGGCAGAAATCTTGATACTGGATTGTTTTTAGGGTACTTGTTTATCTCGTTATATTGTTCTTTTTGTAATTTGATTTCTCAAATCCTATATCAAAGAGTCCAGCAGCTCTCAAAATCTAGAAACTGCAAGGGTACCGGTTCACTCTGAGTGCCTATCACTGCAATTTCTATGTAATCATGCATCATCCCATATTCTGCGATGAACATTTAGAAATGGATTTAACAAATACTTCTTGTCATATCCATGACTGACATTATATACTCCTCCATAGAAATAAGACTTATGAATATTTCTTCTTAAGTCATCTGATTGCCTTTAGAATCTTTCAACATTGTGGTCTATGTTTTTTAGCTCTTCTGCTATCTCAAACAGCCTTGAAAGGACCCAGTGATCTTGTACTGTTTGCAGCCTGTGTATTCCTTTTTATGTTGATGAGAATGTCTTTATAGAGTATCGTTTGTACTCCTCTTTAATAGCTGGGATAGAAAGAACCACACCTGGAGAGTTGCTGAACAGCTACGTCCATTAACAGTTCAGTTGAAGTGGAAGAAAAATGGAACAACGCTCTTCCATTCTATCAGTTTTGCTGGATATGTAGGTGTACTTACAGCTGTCAAGAAGGTAAGTGAGATAGAGAAATACTGAATGATAATAGTAATATAAAATCTGAAAGAAAACTTGTATCTAAAGATGTATTAGAGAATGATTGAACAACTATATTGAACTGAAAAATCTGTTTTTATCATGCCATTTCTTTATTTGCTTTTTTTCAGTGATTCTTTACATCATACTGTTCATATATTGAAAAATTTTTCTCTGTTTTTACTCATTTTGAATTATTCTTAAGTTTTTGTCTTAAAACATTTGTTACACTTGCCCCTGTCTAGGACAGATTCACATTGTCAGTAGACAAAAGATTTGCCCTAAATGGAGGATTCATGGGATTGTTGGAGTGGATTCTTTTTGATGATCATGATCAGAGGTGTGTGCTATGATCTTTTTTTGTAAATGATAGTGATATATTATCATTTAAGGATATCATAGAGTGCAGTATATAGGTTGGCTTCTATTGCCCATGGCCTGTAGAAGCAGTAAATGGGGGAGGGAATTGGATGAAAATCTTTGAATTATCATTTAAGTTAAACTCAATGGTTTTGAGTTTGTTGCCTGTTTAAAAGAAGTCATTATACATATAGATTGCTTGATAAATCCAGCCATATTTCTTTATACTAATGGGAAAGCTCCATCACTGTTACATGATATTCACTTTTAAAGTTGTCTTGTATGGGGAACCAAAGTTCACCTATAGAAACAAAGAAATGGTTGAATTATTTCCTCCTTCACTTGAGTCATTGAGATTTTGTCCTGATCACGGGCTAAACACCAGGAAATTCTCATCCTGGGTCACACCAGATTGAGTATTAAAGACTTTCCATTATAATGAAATCAAAATGAATTGTAAGACTGTTGCCAACTAGGTTATTAATGAGTGGAATGATTCCCATCAGTTTGCATAGATTGTTCCCAGCATCCAGTGTTGGCTAATAAGTAGTATGAAATACTTCTTTTCAGAATTTGATTTTGTTTGTGGATTAGTTCACTTTTTATTTTATGAATTGATTGAAACAGTTACCTTTTCTGTGATTATGTCAACTTTATAATAAGGATACCAGTGCCTAATTTGTGATGTTAATTGCTTACCAAATGCTGTTTACTTCATGATTTATATAAATGTAATGAGAAAAAATATATCTACAGCTGGTTGGCATTCCTTACTCGTGAAGTCATGCAGGAAGCAAAAAGCTTTGCAGAAGCACAAACCAAGCTCTCCAGGACAAGGCTTCTTGCTCCAGTATACTTCATACTTGGTGGCACGCAACCAGGAGAGGTATGTGATAATACACAAAGTATTTTATCAAAATCTTTCAGTTACATGAAAAAGATTGTGTGGCCATATGAGTTGAATCTATTTTCAGTAGTTGGTACTTAACTTTTTGAATGACTTAGATTATAATCTTTCATTATGTATTTCTGTGTGACTTATATGCCATAAGTATATTCTTATGTTGCCAAACTTGAACTGCATATCTTTTAATTCTCAACCTTCTAACTTTCAGGGTTGTATTATCACACGTTATAGGGATAATTTTGATATAATGAATCTTGGATCAAGCCAAACTCGATCTGGATCATGGTATCTTGTCCAAACAAATTACGACCACTGGAAAAATCCACCATTCTTTGATGATCGGAGAACACTAGCCAATCAGTGTATGATGGAAAGTGGACAGAAAAATGCATCTCTCAGTCTCCTTTACAATGTCTTATCCACCAAACCTATTTTGAATAAGGTAAGTTTTTTGAAACAGCTTTTGTCTTTTTGATTATGGTATTTTGTTACAATTATTTCTACTTGTATTGAAAACCTATATCTTTATATGTATATATCCTGTATGCACCATTAACTTAGAGTAACTTATACATGATTCATTCTGATCCTTTCCCAAGCAAGACATTCTCAGCACATTATGTATAACATGGAAGGTCATGCAGTGGAAGTAACTGCATCACCTGGCACCATCAGTAAGAAATACCTGCAGTATTTGTCTTGGATAAGCAGTTAACCATCATTCACAGGGGTCTCTTGTGAAGTCATGTTAATCATGGTTATGACAAAGCTTTGCACATTATTTCACAATGAACAAACTTACCTTCTAATACTCCCTCAGAATGCTCCTCTACATTATCTTGCATACTCCCACTTACTGTACTGAAATATAGTTTTCATTTTTTTCCCAGAATCATTCTTCATTTTTGTATCACTTTAACACCATCTGATTCTTATCATACCTCTCCACTTTTCCATATTGCCCTCATAGCTCAGTAGTCATCAGTTTGTTCATTCTCATAATCTTGAATTCCTTCTCAAAATGTTAAAGAAAATATATGATAGGTTGGTGTAAGAAAATATGATTTCAAGATTGGTGTCACAATGGAGAAATGTAGTGTGCTTGAGTCCTCTTGTGTTTAAGGGAGTTCTGCTTGAGTCACATTGATGTATTGCAGGAGAAAGTATGTACTTCAGGATATACATAGAATATATTTAGATGAAAAATTATTCTGCTTGTCTTCCCAGGAAACTGTTTACTCTGCCTTGATGGTGGCCAAAACAGGTCAAATCCAGGCATGGACCCGTGAGTGCCCTGACCCATGCTGGCCATGGTGAAAAGCAGACAGAATATGACCTTCTTTAGAATTCTGCACAAGCAGCATTACTATTGATTTTCTCAACCAGATTATATTATACCATTTGCCTGTGCCTTTGGTATTTTTTTCTCATTAAATGTTTCTATACTGGGTTGCCTTGCTTTATTGATTACAATTTCTGTCTAGTTAAAGTATGTGTGATTTGTAAAATGATATACAAACGATCACAAACAAACAAAGTTTTTAGATTAGATGGCCATTTTTCATATGATGAAAGAATTTCCTGTATATATGTAACTTAACTGGTTTAGAATTGAGTAAATCTCTGATTACCTCAAAATCACTTCATTAGAATCTTTTGATCTGCAGGAATTTCTTCATGTACAGTATTATGACACTGTTGTGATTTACCCATAGTATATTAGTTTTATACATAATTGAGGCTTAATAAGAAATTATGTAACTTTCAAATAAGCAGTATCTGTAAATGTGAATATCCAGTGCCTTCCTATCAAGAATAAGCACTGTGTTTTACACTTGCTGCATTTCCTGGTTTTAAGACTTGCGTTTTATTTTCTTTTAGTAGAGATACAGGATACTATAAGCTGTTAAACCAGGTGAGGCATGTATAGTAAACCTTTTGATAATAGTTTTGTGAATTTTAGTGGAAAATTTCAATTAAAGTTAGAATTACTGAATGATGAATTTGAATCTGACAGTGTGTTCATATGATGATTGAATTCAGTTTGTGGGCATTTATGTCTATATCATATGTATTATATGCATTGCTTGAAGGTATATTTTAGAGTATTTGTGAGCATTGTTGTGAAAAGGCAAGTGTATTTATCGCATAAAAATAAATGTATATGCATGTGCATGACTAGTGTTACCTAGTTAAACCTATATGGGGTAACACTTTTGTAAAAGGTCATCTTCAGCAAGATTTTACCATCATCTGTACATGAGAAGAAGTCCAGTCTTTCCAGGGAACTCACTCCAAAGGAGTCTTGTCTGTTGGGAATATAGTAAACTTATTATTGTGTGTGTGAACCCCAGATGGTATTACTACACTCTAGACTGTAAGGTTACTGTTTACTTGTTATGGGCTGTTATTATTGTTGAATCATAAATTTTATACATAAAGCATTGCTGAAGATATTTCATTGGATGCTTTGACTATTATTTTGTGTTTAGAAAAACAGCCAATTTCTGCAGTCAAAAAGTAGTGATGAATTTATTGAGCTTTTTTGAAATTATAAAATTAGTTTTTGTATGGGGATTTCTCAAACATATTTTTCTATGTCTAAGACTGACTTTACTTAGATTTGATTACATAAATAGATTTCTGTGATATGCATAAGTTATTGATTTACTTTATACATGCTCTCAATCACTGTGATATTTAGCATTCCAACCAAATGCTGTGATGATGGCAATGTTTTAAGCTTCTGTTGCTGTAAGCAGTAGTGCTTTAATTCAATAAATATATTTTTAGAGAATGTGTATTATTTATGATCACCTAGAATGATTTGGGCAACTACAATATGTTGCATCATAATTATTTTCTCTGCTGCTGATAAGTGATTACAGCTAACCAATGTTTTCTGTACATCTTTCAGTATTTGTGAGTGTGTTTACACATATCAAGTGCACCTTTTCCCATATTTTAATACAGGAAAACGTACACCAATACAATATACATATTAGTTACCTACCATTATTGTAGTTGTTATAGACCCAACATTGGTGCTTGAAATACTTACAAGAAGCTGATGCCTGCTGATTTTTTTTTTATGCTTATTATTTCCTACTTCCTGTCATTTACTGCCTAATTTTTTCTCTTAATTTACATACCAAGATTTAATTATCAATTACACAGTATGGATTTTACAGCAGGCCCTTGATGCTTGCTCTGTGAGTCAATTGTTCAACAAACTGTACCACATAGTTTGCCTTTTCTTATCTGTGTTCATGTAATTCAAAAAACATTAAAATAAGCTTTTATTTCCTTTCTTTTCTTTTTCAAACACTTGTAGGGATGGCAAGAGAAAAGAAATCCCTAGATCTTCAGGTCTGAGATTTTCAAAATATATATGGCAAAATCAAATATTTTGCACTTCATTTGATTAAGTGAAACAGCTAGTAGATCAGGCTCCTTTTGGAAAAAAATTTCTTCAGCCATAATTTTTAATGATTCAGAAGATGTATACATAATTCTACATTGATACCTGAAATTATAAAAAAATTCTAGATTTGTATAATATTACATCTGTACTTGCATGAGAAATAAGTAGATAGCAGAAAGTGGAGGATTCAGGGATTAGTTAGAATTGATTTGTTTATTAATAAGAACATCTTTGAATTTGTTTTTATTAATAAATTGATAAGATCTTGGTGCATCTTCCTGTCATTACGTCTGTTCAGCACTTCATGAATCAGGCACCGTATCTCAAGGTCCAGAAGGGTTGAAATATCTTCAAACTAGCAGTGGTCGTTTCCAGGAAACAGGCACCAAATTAAATGGTTCAAACGTTTTGAAGCATCTGAACTCTGGTAGAGGTAAACTTTATAAAAGAGACATTGAATCAGAGTTCTGAAACCTATTGAATCAGGTGGTAAGTTCCATGAATCAAGAACTGAACTAAAAGTTTCAAAATTTTCGAAACATTTCTTGTAGAGATGACTTGTTCCATGAATCATGCACAGAGTCAAAAGCTTTGAAACTTATTGATTCTGATGGTGATAAGTTCCATGAATCAGTTTCTGAATCATATGCTTTGAAACATCATCATTCCTTTGGTGGTCATTTACATGAATCAGGTGCCGAATCAAGAGCTTCGAAGGTTTTGAGTCTTGATGGTAATCGGTATTCAGTCTCAGCTAACCATCGCTACCTATTGTGCACTGTATTATCAGTGATCAGTAACTGCTTGGGTCGGTAGCTCCATATCGCCAACTGCCACTGACTGCTGCTCCATCAGTGTGGGGAATTATAAACAAAAGTTTATATGAAATATTTGAAGATGAAATTTCAAGCACCAGAACAGGAGAAGAATGGAACCTTTGTTTATCATAATGATTTTCATAATCATGGTTTGGTAAGAGATATGGTTGTTGAGTTTGACATAATGATCATTACTATCGTGTTTACTATTTGACTTTAAGGTGGTTAAGGGTATATTATGATCACTGGACTATCTAAAGAAGGGGCTTATTTAAGGGACATGATAAAGACACAGCTTGGTGATGGTGTGAGGGTGGTGCTAGAGCTGAGATGGTGATGGAGCGAGAATGGTGATTAAGAATAGTGATGGAGTAAGAATGGTGAAGGTGGTGATGGAGTAGTGGTGCTGATTCAGTTAAGGCTCTATTTCTCTGTGTCTCAGTTCCTAAGAATACATTGATACATTTCATCATGGATCCTGATACATCTTTGTATTTTCAAGTTTACATACTCATAGAAATACGAAACATTTTCTCTATATTCATTCCTGTCTACACCCTTAAAAAAAAAAGTTAATTTTTAAAGTAAAATATGTGCAACACTAAACTCTTAACTTTTCCACCATTACGTAACAGTATATTTTGTCTGATTTACCTAAAAGTTATAATCTCTTATATATATATCTTTAACATATATAACTCGACAATTTGGTTGAATTATTGTTACACGCTGGCTGTTACGTAGAATATATAATAATTCATTGCTCTATATGCCCTCTTGTATGCTCGATAAGATACTATATGATAAGTAAACCAGAATAAACATTAATTATTATATTATTTATGTCTCTTTAACTCGGTTACAATGTAAATAGAACAGCAGACGACACTAGTGATCCGAGACGCCATCTTACGCTGCGTGTTCGAAGTAGTGTTATTGTTATTATTATTATGATTTGAATTATGGCAAATAGGGATTATTTTTGATATAGTGGTTAAAGATAACAATTACTAACACTTTAATTATTATGTTAGCTTGTAAACAACTACGGATAGAGGAGCAACCAACCCGAAGACAGAGATCTGTGAGTCCACGAGGTAAATTATTACCTACTATATCATGATTTATGATTGTATTTCAATTGTAGTTAATGATCAAAGTGAAATAAGGTCTTTGAAGCAACGTAGGCCTGTAGATATAGTGTTTGTGCATGTAAATGGGGTATGATAAAGGATAAGAAGGGTTAAAGTGCTGCTGAGGTTCATGGTGTTCACCCCAGCCCAACGTAACCCCATAGCTGAGTGTGGGCTTAGGGTCAGCATGTGACGGAGTTGAAAGGTTAGGTTTGGGTGGACGGTGTTGGCCTAGATTGCTCTCGTTACACATTATCTCATCTATTTACTATAGGATGCTGGTAGTACTTGCATTATCAGGTAATAAGACGAGTAAAGGTTGGACCTATTACGTAAATTGTTATAAGTAATGAAATAATGGAAATCAAGTTGTGAACTGATATAATTGGTCATATATGATACTGTACTGGTAGATGAAAGGCTATACAGCAGTAAAGCACATCAAAGGAAGGTCAGAGGATAAGGAACAGCAAAGTACTGCTATTGGTTGGTAATAGATGGCACCAGGAGGTCAAAGATTGTTAAGGTGTAACGAGCTATGATTGCTCTCGTGTAATGGCCCTGGAATTCTAAGGAAATAAAAGCTTAGAGTGCTCGTATTGGCTATTACGAGAGAGTACTAGATGCTCAGAGGATTCTAAAGCACTCCAGTTGGTCAAGTATAAAATGGTTCCGAGAGGTCAAAGGATATAAGCCGTAAAGCACCCTGAATGGTTAATATAAGGCAACACTGATGGGTCGAGAGTTCCACTAAGTTCTCTGATTGATTAGTTTGAGATGACACTTTTACGTAAGAGGGTATTGAGCTGTTTAGGGGTAAGGCACCAGAGGGTTCAAAGATATTAACACGTGAAATGGTCTGATTGGTCAGTGCGAGATTCCATTGTCGTCTGTATTTTCATTTTAAATGGTCATGTATGTTAGAACCTTTAAACTTGATGGAAATAAACTAACCTTGTAAAACTTGAGCTTGAGACTGTCATCTAAATTTGTGGATTCTTATGTATGAGGTTTATTGTATCGAAGAAAAGCTCGTGAGCATAAGCTGCGCTTCAATGATTTTCCAAATACGTTTAAACCACCACCTTCTATATATGAACTGTGAACTGGAAGACCTGTCTTTTACTCCTCTTGAGGTGTTAAAGTCTTTGTAGCAAGATGACGCTTATATTTACTCACTTTTAGCAACATTTACTCAGATGTCATCGCAAGCACTTCACCTAGATAATTCCCTAATGCTACCTTAGTTTATATATACGTTTTGGGATTGGAAACAGATATGAATTATTGGTAAGTATAATAAATCCTTGTAGTAGTATTAATTAAAACTTACATAAATATGTACACGAAAAGGAAAATTCTGCAGGTTGATTTATAATTCATTCAGTCTTCTATCAGGTTACCTTGGCAGTACTGATATACAAAATGTACGAAATTCAAATCTGGTCACAGCTCGGTCCGAAATACTGGATGAGACTGTAAAGTGTTTTATTAATATTATTATTATTTTTGTTATTATTATTTCAGGTGGTGTTATTACCATTATAATTGGCACCTTTTGTGGGTACAGGAAAATCAGAACTATGCACTACCTCTTGTATATCATGATGACTAAAAGGGATATGAGTAGGGGTTGGAAATTCTTCCCTTTGTGATTTTTGCTTTCTAAAATGGGAATGAAATGAACCAAACAGGGATATTTACTTTGAAACTTCAGTTGCATGGTCTTAGCACCATCTTCCTTAAGTTTGAAAAGGCAAACAGATATTATGTTATTACTATTGTTGTTGTTTTTTATTATTGTTATTATTATTTTATTATTATTTCACTTATTATTATCAGTATCCTTTATTGGCCTTATCAGTATCCTTTATTGGCCTTGTGTGAATCTATTTATCCCTTTCTGAATGTATAATAGTACTTGCTTGATCTCAGTAATGCTCTAACACTGGCCAACACAGACATAAGTTTTTGTTTGAGTTTTGTCAAATGTAGTTTTTAGAGCATATTTTTTTTTAACACTACTGACAAATTGCCAAATGTATAGTACAAAATCATGGTATGTAACCTTAATGTTAAATGTTTAGAACTGAATTAGCATTTGATTTTAGCTACCCTTTTCTTTTTTTCTCGAGGTCAGTCATTGCAAGATATTTTAACAAAATGCAGCATATTGTAGATAATATTGATGAAAAAAGGTATCAAGATGGAGACCAACGTTCCTTTGGAAAAATTAAATGAAGGTATGTATATGTTAGTAAGGGATACTAGTAGTGATTTGAGCAAGTGTATGACAGTTTGGAAAAAAATTTGCAAAGGGGATTTAGCATCATTGCCCTTTTATCCGGCAGGAAATGGCAATACTTGTGGGTGCCTTTTCTTATGAATCAAAAAGAAATTACTCATTTTTACAAATTAATATTGTTCACAAAATGGCATAACTTGCTTTTATCATTCAGTTTTTCCTGCAGCAATTATGGTGTCAACCCGAGGAGTGAAGGTGAAGTTTAGCGAAGGAGAGAGAGTCCTTTGCTATGAGCCAGACCCTACCAAAGCTAAGGTGCTCTATGATTCGAAAGTCCTGGAAGTAGTGTTCAACAAAGATGGTAAAGGCAGAAAGCAAATTGAATACTTAATACATTTTCAGGTATGCACCTATATGGTATTGGACCAAGCTTATGTAATATTCTCTTTACTGTTATATTATTTTCAGAGGACTCAGATTGCTCAAATGTACAATAGCTGGTTTCACAAATAGTCTTTTCCATTGTTACTCCAGTTTGGATTTTTCCAGGATAAGTGTCAGACAGTTTATATGTTTTTTGTGATCATCGATATAAATATGACAAATGTATTTGTAGGGATGGAATGCTTCTTGGGACCGTTGTGTGTCTGAGGACTTTGTGCTTAAAGACACAGATGAGAACAGAGATTTGCAGCGCCAGCTTGCTGACAAAGCTCACATCAAATTGTAAGTCATGAGCCTCCTTTCTAATCTAATTCAGTGAAAAGAAAAATAATGTGCTTTTAAGAAATAATGTGAAGATTCAGCTCAGTTGAAACTGAACCTAATATTTTTCTAGACATAATTTTATGAATATCTTTTTAATGAATGGAAAACTATTAGATTGGATTTTTTTTTCAGATCCATGAAATCAAATAGAGTGCTGATAGGGGGACCACTGTAGTAAGTAACTCGCTTTATATATATATTTCCATTTTGTATCATCCGTATGGGTGTATTTTGTTTGTAAAGCCATAAGTACTTTATGTTTTGACTTTTAGGAACTTTAAATAAATATTGGTGTTGTAAATTTTTAGGTTTAAGTTTGGAAGAGAGAGTTTTGTTATGATACATTTGAAAGGATGTGTTTTCTTTTATGCTCAAATTTATTTTGTGTGTACTATAGTCTAAATCTTTTATGATTTATTTTAGAATGTGGTGAATCCCTCTTTGATAAAGTCAGAAGCTTCTAAAAGATTAGAAGTTTTATACTCAAGATGTTATTTAGTATGGTAGGATGAATTTTCTAATTGGAAATGTGGGCAATATACACAATGTTCATTTCAGCAGCAAGGAGAGGCGAAGAAAGAGAAGGCTCTCAGAGACCATTCGAGAGACATTAGAGAAGGAAAAGCAGGAGAGGGAACTGCAAGAAGAATCAGAGACAAGTTCACAGGTAAGACCAGGTGGCAGTCTTGGATTGTAGGTTTTGATGGATGATTATGTTGCTTTGTGATTAATAATGGATCATTAAAGCAAATTATCATTCTACCTAGCTTTTGTTTGGTAAAATAGAATGACACTAAAGTATGCAGATTGCTTCAGTTTTGACTCCTGTCCATCAGGAACAGAACATAGGTTATGAAATTCTCACCTTTATGTAATTTTTTCGTTTATATATGGTGTTAATATTGCAGATTTGTTCTTTTTTACAGTCAAGCACACCTTCAAATAAAGAAACTGTGCTGATTTGACTTCCTCCACCTCCCATTTGACCAAATTGGAATATAAAGGCTTTTACCTCATTAACCATCCAGATATCACCCCTTTTCACGTTGCTGCCTCCCCTTTGTTCTTCAAGCATTATCTCAACCACTGCTCTCTTGAGCTGTCTTTGTGTGACCCATTAACTAAAACTTGAATGCATGGTGAGCAGTTGGCTGCTGCTTCCCACAGTGTCTCTTCACAGAGCAGACACATTAGAAATGACTGATGATACGTCTGTCTTTCCTTGAACAGTGAAACGGGAATTCTTGTCCTTCTCTTGTTGATCTTTTTCTTGTAATCTTTCCATTTTTAAGAACCAGGTCTACAAAACCTGAGGCACTAATTTTTTTTTAGTATATTCTTTTTCTTTCATTAGAGATGGCCATGATTAGGGTGTGCTTACCTTACTTGTGTCTTGTTGCTTATCTTAAGAAAAGAGAGGCTGTTGCTGTATTAGATTAGTCACAGTAGTTAGATAGAGTGGTAGGTCACGTAGATGTGTGTGTGGATAGTTGGCTATTTAAGTTTAAGGCTTATCAACTTCTAGGGTCATTAAAGCCATCAGATTCAAGCTACATCCACGAACTGAAAAGTCTTTAACATGTTCAGGTGTTAAGGTTGATTCATAGACCACGTATACTTTTGATTGGAGAAGAATTGGAAATTGTTCATAAGGTCAGGTATTTGAGATTGATGATAAGTATGGATAACTGTGGGAAAACAAGATGAGAATGGTCATGCAAGGGAGAAAAACTGTAAATGCCCTAAAAATTTGGTAGATGAGAAAATGATGGAATGCTTGTTTTGACTCTGTGTGGATGTGACTCCTTGTTTTGATGCTAATGTATGGATGTGAAACTTTGTTTTGACTCTGATATATGGATAGTCAAGAAATAAGAACAGTGAAGATATGTATTACACTTGGAATAGTTGGAAGTATGAAAATAGATAAAAAGATATGAGAGATATGAGGTGCTAATATGGTTATATAGTTAAAGCACAGTTGGTAGACCATGAAAGGGATAGAAAGGTGCAATGAGTGAACTGTTTAGAGTTATTTCAAATAAGAAAGTCATGGGAAGGATTTTGATATCATTCTTTGGAATCAAAATATTTATGAGGATGTGGGTGTTAATGAAGATGTTAGTTTTACAAGAAAATTCAACGTAGTGTGCAGAATGAGAGGTTACAATAGTTTATGCCAGTGTGGAAGCCTTTGATCACTTTAGTGTACTAGACACAAGATAAAGATGAGTACTATAATCATTTGATCCCCCTCATGAATGGGAATGGTGTGACAAATGGTTGAGTGTAAATAAAGAAATTAAGAATATTTATTATTCCTTTCAGTAAGAATATATTATGAAGATGGTAATTGTAAGCAAACTTGAATAGATAAAGGTGGAAATAAGGGGAGACAATAAAAGATTAAGAAATAGGTAAATAGCATTTCCTGAAAAAAGAACTTGCAGTTGAGAAAGTGACTAAAGAAAACAAGTATGGCATTACATATCAGGATAACCAAGCATAGCATGCTTCCTTACAAAATATTATGTGCAAGCCATCCACTTTCGGAAAATCATACCATAGGTGCTTAAAGGTAAACCTTTCAGATAGAGATGTTGAAGTGCGTTATTTGTAGTCGTATGGATATCAGTTTTGTGCTTCTGTAAGCTTCACTTGCAGTTGATTTTCCTTTTGTTGAAATGCTACACTAGCTTGAAACACGAGACATTCATTCCTCTTACTTAAAAGTGATATGTCCATTGTATTTAGAATTGTTCATTCTCTGTCTTATGATGAGACAGGTAATGCATGAAGGAGATCTCCTGTATTGTGAATGCTTATTTATAACATAACACTGTGTCTTTTGTGTAGATTTGTGCTACAGACCATAAAATGTATGAATTATTAACAATAACCAGACTGGGACCACTGGCACAGAGGATGAAATGGGCTCGGCTATGTCTGAAGTGGAAAGTACTACAGGTGGAGAAGAGGAGGAAGAAGAAGAGGAGGTAACCAGTGATGAGGAAACAATTGAACGACACATCCCAATTATTATACCGGATAATCTGAGAGCTGTTCTAGAGAGGGATTATAATTTGATAAATGAAAAAGACAAGGTATGATAGTTTTTTATGTAATGAATAGTTGGAAATATTATACTTGGTCATTTGTTGAGTGATGAATATCTGGAAATATTTGTTAGTGATTAATTGCTGTTAATGAAGCTGATATAAGGATTTGTATTGTAACATTTATTGATATGATTTTTTTCTTCCTTAAGCTGCTGGACCTTCCAACAGAAAGAACAGCTCTGAATCTTTTAGAGAATTATGTCAGGTTTTTTGCCTTATGTTACTTGGCTCGAACAAAAGAAAAGAGAAGGAGTGAAATTAAAGACAAAGACAGAAGCTTTCTTACGTAAGTAAACTAGATAGATTTTATGAAAAGTGGACAGTTTATCCTTCAATAATTATGTACACTTTGGATGAGAGATTTGCAATGTATTGCTTGCTATAGCATCATTATTATACTTTAATTTTGTTAGCGTAATTCACTCTTATTTTATTGGGTGTATTTGTTATTATACTATCTGAACTATTATTATAGATTCCTTGAGCATATACTAAATTGAGAAAGGTAGCCTTGTTTAAAAAACAAGACTTTGAGTTTTGGCAGTAAGGAGGAGCATGTATGAGGCACTTCTAATGGGGATATCACAGCAGTATCATGGACTAATGCATACTACTTGTATGGTCTTCATGTACACCATTGTGTAATAGAATACATAGTGAATGTATATACAAATAGTATGAGAAAGAATGTATCGCACCATATTTGGTAGTGAAACTTTTGCCGAGATGATGCATGATTGCCAGCAGCTTTATGGATGATTTCTTTGATTTAGAGATTTTTATTATTGTGTATGAAATTTTCTTAAGGGGCCCTTACAGATTCTGATCGTGTTGCTTGAATTTTTATGCATTCATTACTCAAATAGAATATGACGGTATGTCTGCATTATTTTCCTGTTCTTTACTGATAATTTCCCTATATTTCTAATTTGTGAGTTTTGGTCGTGATGTTGTATTACCTGATTCTCACCAACCTGTATTTAAAATGTTTGTCATTATGATGTTTATCAGTTTCAGTTTGAAAGACTATGAGAATAATTACTCAGTCACTGTTAGCTACACAGCATATACTGTATGATGTCCACTTTTAAAAACATAAACATTTGTCTGATATGGTACTATAAATCAACACTTCAATGGTCTGTGATGTCAGAACCTAAGAAGCTTAGTATTTTACTGATGTTCTCATGCATCAGAAATGTGGAAGGGTATTTTCAGCCTGCCTAGCTGTATATTTATAATGATATAAATAAAGCTGTTGCTGCATTTAGATGCAGGGGGAACACTTATTCAGAACATTTTCTTGACTTAATCTTTCCCTAAGAGAGAGTAGGGGGCATTTTGTATCATCAGTTTGTATGGTTTTTAACTTGCAAAGATTTGGGGGAGAGAGTATGATGGTGTCTTTTGTATACAAGAGCTTGATACAAAACTCTGTTGGATGCGTTATGCATAATGGATGTTTGAGAATTCTTATTCCTGACATAGACATAATCAAAATTTTATATTTTTCATTTTCAACAGATTGGAAATGTGTAAGGAAGTAATGGATGGTCTTCGTATTTGTTTTGATTTTCACATTGAAACTCTTCTTTTATATGCAAAAGAACGCAGACAAGCAGAACGTCTTCGTAGTGCACAGCCTGTTTATGCAAAGGTGTAAGTTTTTAGATATTTTTGGTATTTGGATTGTGTATAGACTTATGGTGAAGTACATGAAATGGGTAGGGGGATTAAAGTCCAATTATATTCCATTCTTGATAACGGGAGCAAATTGTTGCCCATTCTACCTGTATATCTTGACAACCGTCCAAAAATACTGGATCTGTTTTGCACTTCTTGATTTAGCCACACAATCTTGTCCAAGGTGGTTCATTTGACCACAGTTTTGTAAATGTTCTTTACTTATTGCTTATTCTTCTCCAGCTACCCCTTCTAATTGTAAATACTCCAATGGTGCTTTATTGCAGGAATTCTTTTTTGACTTTCTTATGTAATAGCTACAACCTGCCCCATTCTAAAAGACAGATCTCTGGCTTCCAGAACTGTTAGAATATTTTCCTGTTCTAGTATTTCTCCATTTTCATGTTTTACTGGAAGCCTATCCTTGATTTTGACTTCTGTGACTAGAGCCTCCAGCATAAAAAAGATACTAGCTTTTCTGTACACTCATTTATATTTTATCCCAGAACTTGTTAAACACAATAGAAAAATCAAATTGATATATATGTATATTTTGCATTTTTTCTTTCTCAGGTCTGAGTTACTATCGATGTTATAAACATTAGTTTAATTGTTTCTGTTATTGGTTTGCACATTCACCAAAGCATTATTTACACCTTTGACTGTAGGAAATAATAATGAATTTGAGTAGGATAAGTGTAAATGGGTATGTCTGGAAGTTGAAGAATCGTGATATTCCACCCAGGTTACCATCCTTTTAATTGTAATATTCTCTGCAGAGCACCATCCTTTTCATTGTAATAATTTACCCAGATCACCATCCTTTTGATTCCAATATTCTACCTAGATCACCACCCTTAGAATTGTAATATATTACCCAGGTCTCCATGTCTTTAATTGTAATAGTCTCCTTAGGCCACGTTCCTTTTGATAGATGAGTAAAGCTTTGTAATTCAGTTTATTATGTAGAACAAGAAACCAATATTTTTCCATCCAATAGGGATTCGGATGGAGATTTAACAATGTCAGAAGAGGATAAAGAGAATTTTGAAAGTATGACTGTTAACAAAGATGATCTAGATGCAGAAGATTCAAGGACAAAACTAGAAAGTTCTCAGAAGGATGAGGAAAGAATTAAAGGTAAGATGATATAAATGAATTTTTATATCTGTCTATCTGTCTCTCTTTATCTTTCATTCTTTTTATTAGGGTAGATTACATACATACAGACCCTAAAACATCATTTGCACTTCTAAATTTTATAGTAACATGGACAATTTAGGGTTAAATAAAGCAAAAAGAAAAAAATCATAACACTGTAATCAGGTGACTGTTTGGGATGTTCATAGTCATTCAGAGTTGATGAATTAAGTAGCTGCCTCAGTTTTTAGTTCCTCTATAGATGACCCTGTTTCTACTTTCTTGTGGGCAAGATCCTAAGCTGAGATCATAGTTGCACTTCCATTGGAGAACTTGAATGCTTTGGATAAAGTGGAGATAATACATGGAACTTTTGTTTTTATATGTGGTAGATCTCTTAGTTGGGCTGCCATTTCAATTTGACAGGAAAACAGGATGCTTTATGAAAAAACTGCTGCTTCCTTTAATGGTATCTTTGCTTCTTTCACACCCTTGTTTTTTGGATAACTTGTACCATATAGGTGTAATTAGCCTTGCGTTATATAGAATGCATTGCTTTAAGAGTTTTACAAAGAAAAACAAAACAGTGATTTGCTAATGAAAATGTTTATACTTATCTGATGAATTTGATTAGTTATCTATATTCCAAATTACAGAGTCCACGGGTCGCCGGTTGCTGAGATCAAAGAGACCTCTGTCAGGGGACTCGAGCAGCACAGTGGAGAGAGAGAAGAGTGGGACCAGCATAGCATGGTATATTTATCATTTATCCCATTTGTTAGTGATACTCAAAGCTCCAAGAGTACAGTCAGTTCATTTCATCTACCTGCATTTGAATTAACTTGAGTCATTCTGTTTATAATGTGCCTTTCATCTTTAATCTATCCATTCCATTTCATTTACCTTTATTTTGAATTGACTTACCAGTTATTGCTGTTTATAAAAAGATGAAAAAGATTAAGTCCTTAGAAGTATGTGCCTGACATAACCAGTATTTAGTCATGATGTGTGTGAATGTTGCACCATTTGCTTGTTCCTCTCCATGGGTGTTATGATATCCTGTTATTCAAATAGTTATTAGAATGTCTTAGTTCTCTCTCTCATACACATCCCATTTATCTTTTGTTATTTAGAGGTGGCTATGCTTGTAACTTACAACTTTTGTTAGAAGATTAATACCACTTTTTTAGGTATTGTTCATCAGGGAAACAAAAGAAAAGGCATTCACCCAAGTTCATTCCTTAGCAGTCATGTGTGATACACAGCCCCCTGTCTACAACCAGAATCCAAACACCTGACCATAGTTTACCCTGGCTACGTCATATACCTTGGTTCAGTACATGCAAGCACATCCCCCATGTATACCACATTACTCCAGTTAACTCCATCCCCTTTACACCTTTCACCCCCCCTGCATATTCTGACCCATAGTACTCAAAATCTTCTTCACTCCATCCTTCCAACTCAAGTTGGTCTCTCTCCTCTTCTTGTTTCCTCCACTTCTAATACATATTTTGTCTTTGTTAACCTCCCTTCACTTATTCTCTCCATATGCCCAAACCTTCACAGCATACCCTCTTCAGCTTTCTCAACCATACATTTCTTGTTACTACACCTCTCGCACCATATATTATCCTCAGACATTTTATTTCCAACATGTTCATCCTCTTCTGTACCTTCTCATCTATAGTTCATGCCTTGCATCCACACAACATTGCTGGGGCTAGTATCCCTTCAAACATGCCCATTTTTACCCTGCCTGATAGGTACACCTCTTTCCACACCTTTCTCTGCTCCCAGAACCTTCACCCCCTTTGAATATTTCAAGCTAAACCAATTTCAACTTTTTGCATGCAGTGAATCAGGACGTAGCACCCCAACAACTGTTACCTCTGGTACCAGCACAGCTGGTGTGAGTGGACTTGCAGGAACAGACATCAGCACTTGCCTCTCGTATCGAACCATTCAGCCACAGCTGCAAGACTGGACACTACTTCCAGACACACACCATGACCCACCACCTCCGTCACTTCTTTATGGCCACATGCACCTCCTTAGGCTCTTTGGTATGTAATTTTTTGAAAGATTGTTTTTATTATTTATGCATTAAATCATGGGGGAATTTTGTTCTTGAAACTTTCAGGTGATAATCAACTTCATATTAGTATAATGCATATTTATGACTTCTCACTTGTGTAACAGAAATATAATTCAGCTTTTTTAATTGACAGTGAAACTTCCTGAGATCTTATTCCGTATGAATCTGCCGGAAACAAAGAGGAAAATAATACTCAGACATCTAGATCTGTTTTTAGAGTAAGTATAATAAGTTTCCATCTTTGTCTTCTGTATTCAAACTTTTTCCATTATGTATTTTTCATTTTATGTCTGCATTCCATACACTAGTCATTTGCATATCCAGCATAGCATTCAGGTGTGTTTTATACTTCTTCCAGGTACATCAGTAACCATAGTGACGAACTCTTCTTAGAATCGCAATATATTGATAATCCAGATGTGTAAGCTGCTTCACAACATCACCCGATTCTTCACTGTGTAATGAGATTTGATTTGCTGGGGATACTATACTGCAGATGTTTTGTCTTTTTCATAAAATCCATATAGTGTTGGCTTTTTGCTGAAATAGAGCTCCTTCTTACTGTTGGGATAATTAGCAGTATTTTGAAGGATATAGAACTGGATAATTGGATCATCAGCATTAGAGAGAGATTTTATGCATTTATAGGGCTGCCATGTTACAGACTCTGTTAGGTTTATTTTATTTACATGTTCAGTAACAATATCAACTTGAAAAGGCAAATGAAATTATATTTATGAAATATTTTTCTGCAAACCTTATAAATACATTTGTAATGTATAACACCCATTTGACACATCTCTGCAGTGTATGGATTGTATGTATGTAAAAAAATAAAGTATTATTTTCTATCAAAAATAACAGTTTTGTTACATAAAAGAAAGAACCTAATAAGAATTTTGCCATTCAGGAGGGCCAACGGTGTGCGTTGGACTGAAAGAATTGGACCAATGTGGTATATGATGGGAGGGAATGTGCTGTCAGTGGGATGAACCAGGCTCTATACATTAAGGTAAAGTATGGAGTAGTCTGTGGGGATTGGTTGTGGATTGTAGGCTCATTTTTGATACGTTATGCATGACAATGAGAGATTAGGCGAGTGTAACTGAACCTATCATTCAATTCTTCCAGATGCTACCTTCCTAAACATGGAAAGGCAATTGAGTATAAGTAAGAAAATATACAGCACCATAACTACTTTTGTACAGAAGCATTGCATAGATGCATTTCTTTAAGAGACTTTGCCCATTGGTAGAATTTCCTTTGTGGTGGCATAGATGAGCTTTGATAGTCATCTAAACTAAACCAAAAAGAGTAGAGGGATCACTGAGGTATGTATGAATACCTATTTTTCATGGACATTTGAGGTTGATACCAGATAAGGAACCTCATACTTGAACGAAAAAAGATAGGGAAGGGGTAATTCAGGTTGAGTATTGGCACATACTCTATACCCTTTAGGCCATAAGGGATGAGTAAAACTTTACCCTTTGTGGTATACAATTATGTTACAATGGATGGCCTTGAGCATTTGGTTAGTTAATTACTGAAGTTTAAAATGGTATTTTGAGCCCTTGTTGATGATCCAGCCTTTGGCAACTTTGTGTGATCAGAATTACACTTCATATTCTCTTGGGTGAGAGACTTACTTGCTTATCAGGTCCAGTCCTGACTCCAGTATAAGCAGTCACATCCATCAGGGTATTGTTTATGAAGATGAGGAAGCACAAGGGTCACATCTCTGTGTCTTGTGGGATGCCATGTATGCATCAGTCCAGTATCCCCTAATTTCCAAATAATACACACCCTGTTTGTCATCCTCCAAAAGAAAATTACTATGCCCGAAAAAGCATTCTCTCTCACACATCCCCATTTTAGTAATATGCCATACATGTCTCTAGCTTTCATACATAGTAATAAGCTATATAATTCAGCAGTGGTTGCTTTGATAAACTTAAGCTTCTTCATTTATAAACAGTATATAAGTTCACAACTGTTTTTAAACAGTGTGCCTTAATACCTCCTGTTTATAGACAAGCACCTTGCCTGTGAGCCACTCTCGTATGTCTGTCACTTTGACCCTTAGCCAAGATAAATGCCTCATAGAATAACCTGTTATCAGTTGCCAAGTAAGGATGAAAAGAAGTAGCCAGAAAGGACACTGTCACCTCCCACTAGTGAATGCCATGAGCCTTGGGGAGTGTCTAGATAGTGTTTTTGGTCAGGTATTCAAGGTCAGTTCCTCTCGCTGTCCACAGATGGTGTTAGCGTACTGTAGTAGAGTCGTAGAGATAGAATGTATGTGTGGAGAGAGAGGGAGAGCCAGGTAGGTGGGTGTGTTGATAATGAATGCGTGGTAAGTGGAGGTAGTGGCAGCAGTAGTTGTGGTAGATGATGGTGCCAAGTAGGTGTAGATTGAGCCTCTGGAAGTACATACATAGACCTATTCAATAGCAAACTCTAGAGCACCAATTCCTCGTCAAATACCCCAATAATCATGTATCCCAACCCTTTAATCCAGAGAAGGAGGTATTGGAAAGACTTGAATGATTACGACAGAAAAACTTAACATCTTATTTTCAAAATACGTCATTAACGCTAATTATGTGATCCATTCTGGGTAATTCTTATAGACGTTAAGAGGAAATACAGTATCTGAAGGACTCCTTCTTGTAGTGGTATTGAAATCACCAGTTAGAGTGTGATGAGAATATTGGATCCTCTGTATGTTTTATTCTACCGTGATTCATGCGATTCTAGGCTTACTATCTGTTTGCTCTGTTTCTCTGTGTTTCTAACTGTTGGGAACTCTCGTCTTAGGAAGTCGTAGTTATGTAGGTACACACACACACAAACACATACTATCCCTCCCTGTGGGCCAGCGTGCCTCCAAGGAGACAAAGGCACCAACTTCTATGCAGATGGCCACTGATAAGTCAGAGTCGCCGGCCCCAGTGTTCTCTGACTTGGTTCTGGTTGTGGCTGTCTTATGTGACCGCGACCTGCATGGCTGGAACGCGCCAACCCCTCCGCTTCCCCCCTCCCCCTTCCCAACCTCCTGGGATCCTTACTGATCCTTATACACCTGAAGAAACTGACTACATAAACATGTATATATTTAGGAAGGAACTGATCCCATCACCTTCTTTCCATCATTGATTGACAATAGACCTAACCCGAGTGAGACTTGTTATAAAGAGGGGTGATATTCGGCCAAAATCAATAGACGTAGATTAATGAAAACTAGTGAAACTGGACGGGAAGTTGGGTCTGACCCAGCTGCCAATAACTTCCATATTCGGCTGAGGATTTCGAGGTAGTAGGTGACCCGCCGTGGTGTCTGTCGGCTCGACCACGTCTCCATGTGACCATATAGAGGAAATTATTATTTATCTTGTGTTTAGGACGTGGGTCGGGCCTGGAACCTGCCTTGATAGGGTGTGTGTGTCTGTGTCTGTGTGGTGTGTGTGTGTGTGTGGTGCCTATTATCAGGTGTGTCTTGAGAAATACGTGTAGCAAAACATCAGTACATTCGAAGTCATCTTCCTCTCGTATAGTGTACGTTCTGACTCTATTCCAGTAGATGTCCGGCCGATCACGACCTGGATACAAGGGGGGTATGGGGGGAGAAGAACAACAGGAGCCTGGAGTCCTTTTTTTTTTCTTCACCTCCTGGTCACACTTGGCCCTCCTAATTTGCATACAGAGATCTCATAGTCCAATGTGTCGAAGTTACACCACAAATTTACTTTTGTATTTCTGATTCCATATAGTTCTATCTTTTGGATAAAGAGGCTTTCTGTTTTGTTGTCCTGTCTCCATCTATAGTGGTGGGTGGGGAGGAGCCTCCTGCTGTACTATCCTGTCTCCATCTATAGTGATGGGTGGGGAGGAGCCTTCTGCTGTACTATCTTGTCTCCATCTATAGTGGTGGGTGGGGAGGAGCCTTCTGCTGTACTATCTTGTCTCCATCTATAGTGG
>JAUUDY010125628.1:0-13821 GCA_032361765.1 Panulirus inflatus
CCTTCGGTAAGGCTAATGAGGGAGAGGTGGAGTGGGGTTATGGGGGGGGGGGGATGGTTGGAGACCCATCGTCTGGGAAGGTGAGGGGTCGTGTTGTGAGTGGTGAGTCACCTGAGGGGTCGTGTTGTGAGGGGTGAGTCACCTGAGGGGTCGTGTTGTGAGTGGTGAGTCACCTGAGGGGTCGTGTTGTGAGTGGTGAGTCACCCAGAGGGTCACCTGAAGGGTCGTGTTGTGAGTGGTGAGTCACCTGAGGGGTCGTGTTGTGAGTGGTGAGTCACCTGATGGGTCGTGTTGTGAGGGGTGAGTCACCTGATGGTCGTGTTGTGAGGGTTGAGTCACCAGAGAGTCACCTGGGGTCGTGTTGTGAGGAGTGAGTCACCAGAGGGTCGTGTTGTGAGTGTTGAGTCACCTGATGGTCGTGTTAAAACAGTTGAGTCACCAAAATGTTTTTTACGGTGATGAGTCACCATAGGATTGTAAATCCAAGAAAGGAGCGCATTGAACTTAAAAGAATCGTGCTTTCTGGACTGTGCTGTATTTTGGTAAAGATAATCATAAATAGATTAATAAGTATTTATTAATAGCATTGACAAACATTTAGATAAAGCGAGATGTGCCCGTGAAGTTTGATGAAGATATGGGGGTAAATTACCGGTTTTGTCATGCATTAGAATTAGTTCGAGGTATTGAGACGATTTGTTTTGCAAAGTAAATATATAATGTATAGGGAGTGAAGTAAAAGTTAAGTGATTTAGAGCTTTAGATTGTAGGTTAGATGAAGAGTTTAACAGCGCATTGGATTTTCAATGGTTCTGCTCCACAATGATAGGTGTAAAAGTTTTAGGGAACGGAATAAAAGCTGTGGAATGGAATTTATAGCTCCATAATTTTCTGTATGATTAAGGCTATAGTGATGAGGCTTATGAATAACAGGGAAAATGTAGGTTAACCACTGTTTTAGCACTTAATCTAATAGGACAACATCTATGGCTAGCCATAATCTGTTGAATTGAGCTATGTTTATGTTATATCGTCTTTTGAATTTCCAGCAAATGTTTGTTTCCACATTTAACGTACATGGGGTAATTACCTTTCCAGAAAGATTATACAGTGAAAAAGTTAAAAATCAGTAGAACCCAAGAAAATCCCCATGTAACTTCCCATAGCAGCTTGGATTTTTAACATGAACGTGATAACATTGATGTAGTGAGTTGCTGGGTATTGTGTAGCATGACTGCTTGTGGAGAGGTTAGGTGGTGTAACAAATAGTGTCTAACTGTCTTGGTTGTTTAACAGTTGTCAACCATAGGATCGTCTGCTTTATTTTGATTAAAAGATTGAGAATTTGGATGAATTTCAGTTGAAAGGGAGATGACGTAAGGTTTTCATAGATGTTTTACCAAGTTACATTAAAAAAAGCCATTATTCTCATAAGTATTCATAATCCTGACCACTGTCAACTCGTTTAGATTGAAAAAGAAAGTATAGTGAATGTGTTGTTTAGCTCCACATCGTTATTAGCTTTGGATGATATTCGATTTTGCTGTGTACCTTTGTGTCATGTTGAGTGAATGCAGGAACAGTTACAGTTAAGAGCTATATGTTTTATTGATGTTAAGGTGTTTAGAGCTGGTGGGAGGTTAGAGGCCTTTAACATCCAGAGATCATGGACATTTTCTTGTAGCTCATAGGACACCATTTTGGAGAGAAACAGTTTTCCATTATTCTGGGCACATATTTTTTCATATATTAGCACATATCTTTATGTTAGGGATATTTTTATGTGGGATACATTAGCTTTGTTCAGAGCACCTAAGCTGATATGACATGGAAATGGACTATAGTTCAGTTGTTTATTTATACATGACTAGTGTAATAGATTGAAAGCTGATTTTTTGATGTGTGCGTGCTTGGAGAAATGAAATGATGCTATTTTTCTGTTACTGATGTCTATTAATTGGAATTTATTTGGCATTTCCTCTCAGGATGGTACGTGGTATGGTGGTTGTTTTTGTCAAGATTCAAGTTTATCCGTGAACTTCTGGGGAATCACCAGGAGACTAGTCCATCGGTTGAAGAGCTGAGACAAGCACGATTACGTACATCACGCAAAGTGCGACGGGACTGACATTTCTACAGATATGCTGTTCTGTCACAGTTCATCAATGGCTCTCTTGGTTTGTGAAAATATTTATCTTCTAAAGTTTTCCCATGCTGTTATTTTGAAAATCATGTGAGTGTGTGTGTGTATTATATGTTTAGTTCATTTAATGTGATTAACTATTTGGGAATTTTCTTCAGAGTACGGGAAAAGCCAGATTAATCTGTTTCTGGTTTTCCTTTTATTCTACATATCAGTCTGGACTTGTCCAAATCTACTTATTATTTATTGTATGTTAAGAGTTTAGTTATAAGACTTTTTGACCCCAAGATAGAACCTAAACTGTCTTGTGAGTTGCTAAGTAGAGGATTCACTTTTCAAGCATCTGTAGTCACCTTTATTTTCAATGTTGAAGTCCCTCGATGTGTTTCCCAGTGACTTCTTTTTCTTTGGTATTGGAAATTCAGAAAAGAAATAATCCATCCCTTCACTGTATTCTTGTAAAGCAGAGCATTTGCATTAAATTTCTCAGGATAAATTCTTATTCAAGGATCATACTTTAAGGAAAATTTGTATTATCATAAATTTCATTATTGTGAAAGATCAATCATATATCATGAGTGCTTAAAGCTATTGAAAGGATTAGTAGGGATGTAATAATGATATCAATAAATTAAAGGAAGGAATGAGGAGCAATTGATAAACTTAGAAAGTTAATGAAATTGGAAAAGGGGTGCTGGGGTAACAGCAGTGCCTTTTCTAAAGGGGTTTTGGAGTAACACCAGAGCCTTTTTGAAGGGGTCCTGGCATAACATGAGTACCTGTTCAGAAGGGGTCCTGAGGAAACACCAGTGCCTTTTCATAAGGGATTTTTTTTTTCATACATGTTTGCCAGTTTTTAGACAGCAGTTTTGAATACTAATGTTCTAAGTTATTTTCCCCACCCATAAGCAGAAATTTGGTGTATGTATCAAACCTAGGTTTTATCATCCTGCCAAAATGCTGTGGCTGAGTGAGAATTTGCTGTATTTTTTATGTGATCATTTGCCTCACAGGTTCTTTTAGTGGACTTTAGAATTAAGGCTGATGTTTGATACGGCATCTGTAAAAAAAAAAAATTGTAAGTTGGATACTTGATAGACTTACGTATCTGTTAATGGTTTCCTCAGAATCTAAGTTAATAAATTATTTATTTTTCAGGAGTGGCTGTAATGTGTGTGACTTTACCAAGTGGTAGAAGAATGGAAACGTCTATTCTCAACCAACCTTTCGTCTGGTTTATCACTGAGATGGATTGTTTTTCTTTCTTCATTTACAATTTTAATTAGTAACTCAGGAACACAGTTGTATTAAGAACATAACTCAGTCATTTTATGAAGTCTTTTGTCATAATATTAAGTGAGGTTATCCTATGAGAATCATAGCATGTTCAGAAGTTTAAACATATCTGTGATTTCATTAAAAGATGTATTTTTGAGTAGCCTGTAGGGTGTCATCTTGAGTATATGTATATTACATGCAGAATAAGGTAATGATATATCTAATTTCATGTGATGATAACTGAAAATATGTAAATAAGCCTTTTTTATATTTATAAATAGGTCACATTTAAAGATTTTTGAATTGTGATTGGTTGAATTAATTAAATGGTACATGAGAGCCTGTCTCCCGACATGGCAACTTGTCTGGCATTTTATGGTTTGTGCTAAAGTTGTACAGTTGATTCATTTTTGCTCTCTGCTCTCTGTAAAGTATTTATGGAAACATGTAAAGTTTCTGTATGATAATGCTGTATACAGAAGAATTAGTACAACTTATCCTCTGTGCATTATAGTAAGGAAATGAGGACAGCTTAGAAAAATGGTGAAATGAGCACTCATGTGGAATGGTTGATGAACATGGAGTAGACTTTGTCAGATAGTATATACTTGTTCCTTTGTATATATTGTATAACATGAAATTCATATACAGTAATTATGATGTGGTAATTATGCATTAGTTTATGATTGTGATACATCTAATAGGAAACTGATCATATTTTTGTACCTTTTCCAACAAACAAGGCAATTTGAATGGATCCTCCAGGAGTATGGATGGTATGTGGGGTATGTGATGATGTAATTTTTTATCTTTTTATATCTGGCATAATCATTACACTTCATATGAATAATGTATATTCAATATGAAGAGATATTATCATGATTGGTATTTTTAGTTGCATTTGTACGTGTATGCTCGTGCTCACCGGTGATTTATTTTGTGGAAAGAATATACTTGAGAATAAAAAGTAAACTCTGGCTTTGAATTACCTATTCAGCAAAAAAGAAGTTGATAAACATGGTACAAGCAGAGCTGGCTTTACCAGTAAATGCATCAAAAAATGTAAGAAGCACTTTTATAAGTTTGGAAGTTTCATGTTTCACTTTAAAACACTGAACATGGGTTGATGATAAGAAACAAGATGGTAAGTGATTGTTAATTATGGGTTAGATCAGAAGTTTTTGGCTTTTAATCATGAATGAAAAGGAAGACTGCATGTGATAGGGTCACCATTTACCTAAAGGAGATTGCCTTGGGTGCAGGCGGCTTGGCTGCATCTTCCTACAACAGTCACTGAGGATCTGTGTTTCGGGATGAAATGTTAGATGAATAGCAAGCTTGACATGGTTAGATATTCTTTGAATGAGTAACATAGATATACTCCATGAGTGGGAAACAAAGCTGAGTAGTAGTGGAATCTTTGGAATGAAGCCAAAGGTGTGTGATCAGGGCTGATTCACGGTGTTGCTAGTTATGCAAGGGAAAGCATAGGATTCTTAATAAATGATGAGTGTTATGACGAATGGGTTTATTTTAGATGTGAGAACAATTATGTATGCAGTTTGTAATGACAGAAGAGGTGTTTAAGGTTGCCTGAATACTGTAATTTATCTATTTTTCTTCATTCTGTTTGACTTTTTCATAAAGAAGCTTTAAACGCATAACTCAAACATTAATCAACAGGCCTCCTGTTTTATCTTTACTATATAACTATATGTATGTGCTATTTCGTGTGTGAGTGAGTCGATGCTAATTACAAAATAGTGAGCCATGAAAGGAAAATTTTCTGACTTGGCTCCTTCCTCTATTCCTTTTCTTGGATGAAAACAGGTGATGTCCAGTGTCCCCTGCTACTGCCATTCATAGTTACCTTCTACTGACAGGAGATATGTGGACAGCTCCTAGTGAGATAGAAGGACATAAAGGTATAAGCAAAACAAAACTTCTTTGCGAAACAATAGACTGGCATGCAAAAGTGAATATGATAAAAGTTAAGCTGTCAGGTGGCAATGGTCTTCGCCATGTCAGATTGTCTGTGGCTGGTGGTTAATGTGATGATTAAACAAGTAACAATTTCAATTGAAAGCCCTCGTCAGCATTCGGCAGTCTTTCATGCACACTGTCGAGGAAAAAAAATTCCAAATCTATATTGCTATAACTGAATATGTTCCCTATCTTAACCAATCCATGCAACATACTCTTTTATAGTATTCTCTAGATTTTTCGCTAATACTTGCTTAACTGCCACAATTTGATCAAAACTGTCTGTATCTCTGATGCCTGTTCCCATCTGGAACTCCCTCAAGAGAGTGGCCTCAGCAATAGAGTCTCCATAACTGGTGAACTCCAAAGTTGCATCTTAGTCTTAAGTGCCGCACCCTTAACAGGCCATTGGCAGAGGGCAACTCTAGTAACTCTACTGCTTACTGCTCCTACCTAATATTCCTAGCTGCTGCCTCTACCTAATGCTCCTACCTAAATATCCCCACCAACTACTACTATCTATTGCTCCTACCATTTTGTCAAAAGCGAGGACTACTTCATAGGGCTTACAACAAGCAAGTCCAGATGTTTGAAGAATGAACAGTGCGAGTTATGTGTTTGAAGTGTTATGCATGACAAGGAGAGATTGTATGTTTGTGGATAAATTTGCCAGTAGTACATGTGTGTGTGAGGCAGAAAGAAAATACAGCTACCTGGATCAGAGGAGTGCAACTTGACAACCACTAACGTGCTGGCTTATTACACAGCCGTCACAAACCCATCTGATACCCAGACGGACAGCACTGGTAATATACCTCCCTGGAATATGGAAAGGTTATATGTCACAAGCACGACCAATGAGAGGGTGGTGCACAAATTATATCATACTTGGGCCTGGGGGTCCAGAAGGGGGCCCAGAAATTTCCCAGGATCTCAGAAAATGTTTGCATATGTTGAAGACTAACATTCACATCTTTCATACCCTTTTTTTGGCTTTACAGCTCATAGCATAAAATAGTAGTGGATAAAAACAGGATGCCTAATGGAGAAGGGAAGGGGACCCAAAAGAGACATTGTATCCTTTGATAAAATTCCTCTCAGAGGCCCTGTAACAAGATAGATAAACAGGTTTGACCCCACTTTCCTACATTCTTTCAAGGATGGAACCCATGGGGTTGGTGCTATCTGATATTCCCATTAGTTATTCTTACCTCCTCTCATGAAATAAGATTTGTTCCTTGGGAATTGGAGAGTAAAAATAGATATTGAATGGATTAAAAGGGAACTACAAGATGGGCAAGGGATGTGGTGTGGGAAGTAGAGATATAATAAGGGATATACACATGTTCCCGGTGCTGCTAAGCTAACGCGGGAAACGGCGACTAAGTAAAGAATCTTGGGCTGTTAAGAAGTGCTTCATCTATTGGCAACAGACATTGTTCTATTGTTCCATGCTTCAGTCGCTAAAAAGGACAAATAAGGCGATCAGGATATTTTTCCTCAATTACATTGGAAATAAATACTGATCACTTGATAAAGAACAACAACAACCACTTCTTCCTTAATTTCATCATTAGAATTAAATGATATATACATATGCATAATAAAAGCCGAATGAAATATGACAAGCCTTGATCAAGGGACTGCTTAAAACTTCCAACTTAGTTAACAAATAGTTACCAACTTCTAAAGACAAAAAGATATCATTATTGACAGATATATGGTTGTAAACTGTAAAATGTAGTTTCCATTATATTCGTTTATCTATCGGTTTATCCATTATTTAGCGAAATAGACCATATTTTCTGGCCATACCAAATTTCATAATTAAAACCGTTTACCGGTGGTGTAAATACGCAAATAAAAGGTGAATTAATTCGTCCACGTCTTATGATTAAATATCCATTGTAAGCATTAACCAGGTTGAAATGATTTGGTTATAAAATTAGTAATTTAATGGATTGTGAAGCTGGAAGGCGGAGACTCTCCTGGGAATAGAAAGGAAGATGGCGCCTGGTTGGAGGACACCCTCCTGGGAATAAAAAAGAAAATGGCGCCTTTTGGCATGTAAGAGCAACTTTGATGTTGTTTACAGACGAGAAACAAGCCAATAATGCCGTCCATATGACTTGAATCACCGGTAAGTTTGCATTATCAACTTATATATCACTGTTCTCTGTCCTGGTTACCTTTTAACCATCAGTCGTTCACTGATTCGATAGTTTTAAGCTCTAAACCACCGTCGGGTCGTAATAAGACCATTAACGTTACACTATAACTACCAGTTAGAGTTTAAGCACCTTCTTCAGGTGTTAAGGGTAATTCTAAGACGACAAGAACTCTATATATTTATATATAACTTTTGAACAATCGTTAGCCATCAAATCCATCATTACCCCTAGATCCTCTGGCTACACACCGGTGAGTAACATTTTCCGTGAAGTAGTCGTATGCAAATAGCATTTTGCTGTTTAACCATCAGTAGAACAGACTGAAGAAAGGACAAGTAGGTAAAGACCTCAAAAATGATGACAGGTATAGAACGTGAACACTCTAGAAGGTAATTATAGTGCCGACAATTATATACTTTAAGGTCACCACGTGAATCATCGATTACATTATGGAGTGATATCAAACTGTATTTTGATAGAGAGTAATTTAAGACATTAATTATTATAGTAGAGTGATTGTAGGGAAGATCATGAATATCAAGGAAAAAAAAGATGGGTTTTTGATAAATATTGATAGAAATTGTGAAAAATTCTCTTAATCTCTCCAGGCAGCTGAAATTTATTTAGATTTATTTAGATTTTGTCCAAATATATTGTGTAACACCATGTCAGCTGTCCAAGAATGGGTCTTTCATGAGTTTAGCTCCGCATTGCTGTTCGTTGTGAATATTGAGAAATTTACAACTGCAGTGCGAATGCAGTGTTTAAAGAATATGATAACAGTTGTGAAGTATTACTTACTTATTTTCTATTGCACGATGTTGAATGAGTCTATAGTAGTGCTAGTTATGTATATATCAGGGAATGCGTGGAGTTGGTTGATGTGAAAGTATATAAGACACTTGTAAGATATCAACAGAACGTATTAGAATTAGTAGATACATACGACACGATCAGTTGGGATCATATGGCTCAAATCCTGGGCACAGCAGTGAGCTCGCACCCAACCCATATCTTTTACCTCTTCTCAAGGCTGATCAATAAGTGGGTGGCTGGCTTTGACTGTGGTCACAGTGTATATACACGCACAAGAGAAAAGAAATTTTTTTACATGTGCGTGGTTAGATGTGGCATCACGAGTGTAAAAACTCATCTTGTAACACGTAAGTAATCGCAAATAGCAATCACTTATGAAAAATCTACAAACAAGCGCATCTTGTAACACGTAAGTTATCGCAAATAGCAATCACTTATAAAAAAAATCTACAAACAAGCGAGATGAATACGGATGTTGACCCAGTGATCTCCATGTAGTATGGAAGAAATTTATGCTTTTGGATCTTACAACAGTTCATGGAATGCCTCTACAAATGTTAATGACCATATAAAGTATAATACTGAGAGATTTTGGATCTATTCAAAAATCATTGATATAAATACCATATCTCACGAACTCCTAACCTTGTAAAAAAAATAGATAAAAGACTTTTTCCAAGTTCTTAGGGAGGCGAGGGATTTACTACCATGCACCATTCCTGGATTGATTAGGACTGCATGAGACAAAGAGAAGGCCAGAGGGAGAACAGTGCCGTTTAGTGTCAGGAAAGACGCTTTCATATTGATGCTTAGTTGCTTGCTAACTATAGCGAAGCATCTGTTGGTGGTGATGTGACCATGATTATTATTAGATACTATTTAGAAATGGACAGATTTTCTTTATTTTAATATATATATAAGTGAATTTGAATGGTTTACAGTAATCCATAGTCCTTGGCTTGAGTCTGGGCCTAGAAAAGTTTTTTACAAAGGTTTTTGATATATATACCAAGCATTACTTTACTGTATTTAGTGAATTGTTTATTGTTACTAATGTATTGTCATTTATATTTTTTCTTGCTGTCATCGATGAATATTATTAGAATTATGTTAAACAGAGAATTTTGGATTATGTTTTGGCAATGTTAACCCACATGACGTACAAAGGTAATCTTTTTCAGGTTGTTCATTTCATAAGGAGTGACTAAAGATCATCAGCATGAGGATCAGTGAGGTGAGGCTAGCAAACAATATCGGTGCCCATTTCAGGGCCCTATGGCTTGTAAAAGGAAAGAGACGGGTGTCAGACACTGGTGCCGAAGCCATCCTAGCTGCCAAAGGAGTACCAGTCATTGATCCTCAAGAAATCCTTTCACATCCATATCGCAAGTGAGTAACTTAGTCCATGCAACCAAACCTAGGTTAAGGTTCATGCTTTTCTCACACTTAATTGGTCCCAGATTTCATTGAACTTAGAAATGGTTAACAACTGTTGATGATGAGATAGTACATAGTGTGAGGAAATCAGATTGTACTATGTTCCTTATGAGTGAGATGATGAATAACGGAGATAAAACTGCCGTTGAATGGATGTTGAAAATAATGGTTATCTGCCTGATGATTGGACAAAGGTAATGATTTGTCGACTGTATGAAGTTAAAGAGAGTAGATATGAGTGTAAAAATTGTGGAGGGCTATTAAATAAAGATATCCTAGCAAAATCTCCCCACTGTTTTATATAAACAAAACCTTTTAGCATGATGTGTCATCTTTTGAGCTTGTAGTATCTACTGTGTTAAATTAGCATATTAATGTATCCATCGAGTTTTATCATAGCTGTGATTAAATTGATTTCTTGCCAAATACTAAGAATGCATTAGAAAAATAAGTATATGCTGTTAAATGCCCCCTTAGTTTATTTCGAAATGTTTGATAAATATGTTTAAAGTTATGCTAATATTGGTGAAATGATTTATAATGCTGTATTTTCAGGAATGAAGAGATTTACCTTCCACCAAAGCCAATACCTTATTCGGAATCACTGGAGAAGAAAGAGATTCCATGCCATAGGTTTTCTCGTAGATTTTCACCAGTGGCGGGCTTGTCTCAGGTGCAGCTGATCACAAACTCAGTTGTTCGGTCTACTTTGCCTCAGGCTGTGCTGGACAAAGCAACAGACAACACCGTAAATGAAGATGAAAGAGTGAAAGAGTAAGTAGTCTGGTCACTTGTTTTTCTAATTTACCACTCTGTCTGTCCGTATATCTGATTCCTGTTCCCTTCAGGAAAACCCTTAAGGCAAGAGTCTCCATAACTGGTAAACTTCATAGCTACTTTTTAGCCTTTAGTGCCTCTCCCTTAACAGGCCACTCGCAGAGAGCAACTCTGATGCACTGTTTTCAGTGGCTCTTTTTGTCTTGATTTAAGAATGGTTAACTGTTATTTATCTGCCTTGGTAGAAATTCTAAAACACACGACGATATAAGTTATCATTATTGCGATTGAACTATACAAGAACGGCATTTATATTCTTAAAAACTATTTATAGAGGGTAATACAATGAAGGTATGATAATAGCCGTTAAACACATGAGGAAAGTTGAGGGCAAGAGATGGAGACAGAATCAAGGAACTTTAATGTTTGAAGTATCAAAAACTGTTCATCTCTTTAGTGGTATCCTGCAAGCATGAAGAGAATCTCAAAGATCCCAGAGTATAGAAACCTTTTAACTTCTTGCCTGGTAGTAAGAGGAGTGTATATGAGAGAGATGATGAGAGTGTGCTGATATTGTTTTGACATATGGACAGGATGAATGAGGAGAGAATGACAAAGTGGATATACTTGTTAGAAGTGGAGGGAACAAATATAAGGGGTAACCAAGGGGAAAGTGGAAGGATAGAATGAAAGACCCTTTGAAGGTTTGGGACCTGAACATGCAGGAGGGTATGAGGCATGCAAGGGATAGTGTGAAATGGAGCTATATGGTATGCAGGGAATGATGTGCTGTCAATGGGATAAACTAGGGTGTATGAAGTGGTTAGGAGAAACCATAGGAAGGTCTGTGTGGCCAAGTCATAAATGGGGCTCTCCGGTTTCAGCGCATGCCAGTCAGAGAGTGAATGAGGGGAAATGAAGCCATTCCTTTGTCTGTTCCTGGTGTTACCTCGCCTATGCGAGAAAAGGCAAAAGTATATGGAAAAGAATTTTTTTCCTGTTTAGGGTGGCCTCCCCATTATTTGTAGAACAAGTCAAATTTTCCTTAGCTATTATGAGGACTGAATGTTCATATGGGTAATAAGTTCAGACATCAAATTAAAGAACTAATGTCACAGAAGTATCAGATAAAGATTATAAGATTGAAATGTGTGGATAATAGTTTTAGTTTGATAGTTTTGTTGAAGAAATTCTGGAATTTATATGTGACAGATTTGTTGGAGGAGCTACTAATTGATAATGAATGTAATAGGACATGGCTTTGTAGGTGGTGTAATAGACCAGGTTTGTAATAAAATTCATAGATAAAAGTTTTAGGTTATGTCATGTGCATGTACATTAGTGGTTTCCATTTCTTTTAATGATTTTATGATGTGAAAGATTGATTTTTATCAACCTAATATGTTTAAGTTAGCATGTCTCATAAACAGGTCCCACATTATATATTCCATACAAGATGTCTTGATAACATTTTGATTATCCTAAACAAGTAGCCTCAATTAGTATTATGTACATGCTTCAACCTGCAGTACACATCATTACCACTTAAGCGATTGTAAACTTGTCAAGAGAGCTGAGATGATTCAGGTGAAATAACATTTGCATCTTTGCCTTATCCAAAAGGCATTGCTAAAAATTCAAATACCAGATAGCAATATTTTAAAGGGATGGTTGTAGAAAACTGAAAATTTGGATCTAGGTAGTTTTGGTTGTATGTTTTGATATTCAGTGCTGTACTCCTACATCAAAAAAGTTCATCTGAATATTTTACTCCAAAATTTATTAGTGCATTAACTCCTTAAGAACGGATTATTACTTCCTAGAATATTATATAAACAGTTGCAAATGAAGACCTCGGGTCACTGAACTGTTTTCCTAATTGTCTTGGCTGTACTATTCATGGGTCAGGTGTCTTCCACAGAGCCATTCTCCACGCTCACTTATTGGATTCACATCAAGAGAAGCTACCACGGATAATAGATGTTATCAACAAACCAGGCTGGGTTGATAAGCTGGAATATGGCATACCACTTTCAAGGAAGAAGTAAGTGTTCCCATTTTCAGTTTTTGTAATACGATTATTGCTCTAAGGAAAGGTAGCCTTCTTGGAACGTGAAGCTCTTAGGAATTTGATAATTAGACACCTCAAGTTTTATATTCATTCTTTTATCCTCATGATTTATGACTAGATGTTTTACTTTCGACTTTTCATACACAAAGCCTGGCTTGAAGATGTGTAATGATGAGAGAGGCTTTGTTTATGTAAGCCACCACTTGTAATGGTGAATAGAATTAATGATGATAGACTGATACAAAGAAAATCTTTCTCTGTATCTTTTTCTATCTTCATGTTTGTATGTGCTTTCTTAATTCTGTTTCCTATTCTCTCTCCATTTGGTTATATTTCGGCTCCAGTCTTTCCTCAGCTAATACTCTTGTGTAGTCTTATAGCTCCCTCTTGTAATCATTCCTTTTTAGATTTCTTGTGTTATTAGCAGAATGGTTCAAAATATATATATTGTTGGTGAATATGTATGTGGTATGTAATAGTTTTTTAGTAGTACTAATTATGCCACCCCCTTGAGGGAGTTCCAGAAGTGAACAGGCATCAGAGCTATAGATAGATACTACTAATTACACTATTCTGTACACTCTTATTTAACTTCTGGCAGTGGGCAGTGTTGTAAGGATGCTTGGCTCTGTTTCAAAGCATATACTTTAAGAAATGGTAGAATATCCACCTGTCTACCTTGCCATTTCATGTGGACCAACCACTTATGGACCGAAGAAACTGTTACAACAGGCATCAGTGTTTCCTCATCCCATGGGTCACTTGTTGCTCTTTAGTGAAAGTAAGACATGTAAGACACAGAGTACAGTCTTATCAGAGAACATCTCGATTCATAGGAGTTCATTTTGTTTCAGCTGTTGAGTGTAATGCTGTCTTAGACTGCATGTGCCACAGGAAATGGGCTTCTGTGGTGATTATAAATAGATGAAAATTAGATGATATTTGTCTCTTATGTATGTAAAATCCTACTTGTGTAAATATGTAAGAAATACAAATGATATAAAGATATGTATATATGTAACATAATATGCAAATGATATGTGCATGGAATGTGAAATCACACATTGAATAAAACATTAAGTGTGTAAAGTGATTAGGACCTGGAAAAGTCCTATAACTGTCTGTAGCCCAGACCCCTCTCTTGT
>JAUUDY010125738.1:0-13818 GCA_032361765.1 Panulirus inflatus
ATGATTGACCCTCCCATATTAACGGTAATGTGAGTAACCTACACACCTAAACGGTAACGAGAATGACCCACCCACTTGAAGATCCACCTCAACAGTAATGTGAATGACCGACCCACCTCAACAGTAAAGTGAGAGACCTACTCACCTTAACAGTAATGTGAGTGACCTACCCACCTCAACAGTAATGAGACTAACCTACCCACCTCAACAGTAATGTGAGTGACTGACTCACTTAAACAGTAATGTGAGTGACCTACGGATCTCAACAGTAATGTCAGTGACCTACACACCTAAACAGTAATGTGATTGTCCTTCCCACATCAAAAGTAAAGAGAGTGACCTCTCCACCTCAATAGTAATGTGGGTAATCTACCCACCTCAAAAGTAATGTGAGTGAATTAGCCACCATAACAGTAATGTGAGTGACCGACCCACCTCAACAGAAATGAGTGACCTATCCATTTCAAAATTAATGTGAATGATCTACCCACCTAAACTGTAACGTGAGTGACCTACCCAAACCAACAGTAACGAGATTGACCAATCTACCTTAACAGTAATGTGAGTTACCGAACTATCTCTACAATAATGTGAATGACCTATCCACCTCAACAGTGATTTGAGTGACCTACCCACCTCAATAGTAATATGAGTGACCTGCCCAAATCAGCAGTAAAATGGGTGATCAACCCACCTCAATAATAATGTGACTGACCAACCCACTTAAACAGTAATGTGAGTGACCTACCCACCTCAACACTAATGTCAGTGACCTACTCACCTCAACAATAATGTGATTGACCTCTCCACATCAACAGTAATGAGAGTGACCTACCCATCTCAACTGTAATGCGAGTGATCTACCCACCTTAACAGTAATGTGAATGAATTACCTAGCTCAATAGTAATGTGAGAGACCAACACAGCAATGAGTAATCTATCCACTTCAAAAGTAATATGAGTGATCTACCCACCTCAGCTAGAAATTGGAGTGAACTACCCACCTCAACAGTAATGAGAGTGACCTACCCACCTCAACAGTAATGGGAGTGACCTACTTCAACAGTAATGTGAGTGACCTATCCTCCTCAGCAGTAATGAGAGTGACCTGCCCACCTCAACAGTAATCAGAGTGATCTACCCACCGCAACAGTAATGTGGGTAATCTACCCACCTCAACAGTAATGTGAGTGACCAACCCACTTAAACAGTAATGAGAGTGACCATCCCACGTCAACAGCATTGTGAGTGACCTACCCACCTGAACAGTAATGTGAGTGACATACACAACTCAAAAGTAATGTGAGTTACCACCTACCTCAGCTGTATTGTGCGTGAATTACCCACCTAACCAGTAATGTGAGTGACCGACCAACCTCAACCGTAACGAGAGTGGCCTATCCACCTCAACAGTAATGAGATGGACCTATCCACTTCAACAGTACTAGGCGTGACCTACCCACCTCAACTGTAATGTGAGTGACCTACCTCCCTCAGCACTAATATGAGTGACCTACACACTTCAAAAGTAGTGTGAGTTACCACCCACCTCAACAGTAATGTGCGTGAATTACCAACCTCAACAGTAATGTGAGTGACCGACTCACCTCAACAGTAATGTGAGTGACCTACCCATCTCAACAGTTACGCGAATAACCTACCAACCTTAACAGAAAGGTGAATGACCTACCCATCTCAACCGTAATGAGAGTGACCTACCCACCTCAACAGTAAGATGAGTGATCTACCCTCCTCAACAGTAAAGTGAGTGACCGACCCACTTAAGCAATAATGTGAATGACCTACCCACCTCAACAGTAATTTGATTGACCTACCCACCTCAATAGTAATGCGAGTGACCTACCCATCTCAAGAATAATGTGAGTAATCTACCCACCTCAACAGTAGTGTGAGTGTATTAGCCACCTCAACAGTAATATGAGTGACCGACCCACCTTAACAGCAATGAGAGTGACATATCCACTTCCACAGTAATATCAGTGATCTACTCGCCTCAACTGTAATGTGAGTCACCTACCCACCTCAACAGTAATGAGGATGACCTACCTACCTAAACAATAATATGAGTGACCTACCCACCTCAACAGTAATATGAGTGACCAACCCACCTCAACGGTAATGTGAGTAACCTACCCACCTCAACAGTAATGTGAGTGACCTACCCACCTCAACAATAATGAGAGTAACCTACCCACCTCAAAAGAAATGAGAGTGACCTGCCCACCTCAACGGTAATGAGAGTAAAATACCCACCTCATCAGTAAAGAGAGTGACCTACCCACCTGAACAGTAATATGAGTGACCTACCCACCTCAACAGTAATATGACTGACCCTCCCATATTAACGGTAATGTGAGTAAACGGTAATGAGAATGACCTACCCACTTGAAGATTAATGCTAGTGACCGACCTAGCTCAACATTAACGAGAGTGACCTATCCACCTCAACAGTAATGTGAATGACCGACCCACCTCAAAAGTAATGTGAGAGACCTACTCACCTGAACAGTAATGTGAGTGACCTACCCACCTCAACAGTAATGAGACTGACCTACCCACCTCAACAGTAATGTGAGTAACTGACCCACTTAAATAGTAATGAGAGTGACCTAAGGATCTCAACAGTAATGTCAGTGACCTACCCACCTAAACAGTAATGTGATTGTCCTACCCACATCAAAAGTAATGAGAGTGACCTACCCACATCAATAGTAATCTACCCACCTCAAAAGTAATGTGAGTGAATTAGCCACCTCAACAGTATTGTGAGTGACCAACCCACCTCAACAGAAATGAGTGACCTATCTATTTCAAAAGTAATGTGAGTGTTCTACTCACCTAAACTGTAATGTGAGTGACCTACCCAAACCAACAGTAATGAGAGTGACCCACCTCAACAGTAATGTGAGTGACCGAACCACTTAAACAGTAATGAGAGCGACTATCCCACCTCAAAAGTAATGTGAGTGACTTACCCACCTCAAGATTAATGTGAGTGATCTACACACATCAAAAGTAATGTGAGTCACTACCTACCTCTACAGTAATGTGAGTGAATTACCCACCTCAACAGTAATGTGAGTGACCGACCCACCTCAACAGTAATGCGAGTGACCTACCCGCCTGAGCCGTAATATGAGTGGCCTACCCACGTCAACAGTAATGAGTGACTTACTCACCTCAACAGTAATGTGAGTGATCTATCCACCTCAACATTAATGTGAGTGACCGACCCACTTAAACAGTAATGAGAGTGACCTCCCACTCAGTAATGTGATTGACCTACCCACTTCAACAGTAATGTGACTGACCTACACAATTCAAAAGTAATGTGAGTTACCACCCACCTACACAGTAATGTGAGTGAATTACCCACCTTAACAATAATGTGAGTGACCCGCCCAAATCAACAGTAACAAGAGTGACCTATCTACCTTAACAGCATTATGAGTGACCGAACAACCTCAACAGCAATACGAGTGACCTACCCACCTCAACAGTAACGTGAGTGACCTACCCCCTTCAACAGTAATGAGAGTGACCTTCCCACCTCAACAGTAAAATGGGTAATCTACCTACCTCAACAGTAATGTGAGTGACTGACCCACTTAAACAGTAATGTGAATGATCTACCCACCTCAACACTAATGTCAGTGACCTAATCACCTGAAAACTAATGTGATTGACCTACCCACCTCAACAATAGTGAGAGAGACCTACTCACCTCAACAGTAATGCGAGTGATCTACCCACCTCAACAGTAATGTGAGTGAATTACCCACCTCAACTGTAACGTGAGTGACCTACCCACCTCAACAGTAATGAGAGTGACCTAGTCACCTCAACAGTAATGTGAGTGACCTACCCACCTCAGCAGTAATAAAGTAACCTACACACGTCAACGGTAATGTAAGTGACCTACACACCTCAACAGTAATGAGAGTGACCTACCCACTTCGCTGGTAATTAGAGTAACCTACCCATCTGAACAGTAATGAGATTGACCTGCCCACCTCAACAGTAATATAAGTAACCTACCCACCTCGACAGTAAAATGAATGACCCTCCCACTTTAACGGTAATGTGAGTAGCCTACCCACCTAAACGGTAATGAAAATGAGCTTCCCACCTCAACAGTAATGTGGGTGATATAGCCACCTTAACGGTAATGTGAATGACCTACCCACCTCAACAGTAATGTGGATGACCTACTCACCTCAATTGTAATGTGAGTGACCTACCTTCACCAAGAGTAATATGAGTGACATATCTACCCTAACAGTACTGTGAATGACCGAACCACATCAACAGTAATGTGAATGACCTACCGACCTCGACAATAATGTGAGTGACCTACCCACCTTAACAGTAATGTGAGTGACATATCTACTATAACAGTACACTGTGTGACCTAACCATATGAATAGTAATGTGAGTGACTTAACCACATCAACAGTAATATGAATGATCTACCCACTTCAAAAATAATGTGAGTGACATACCCATCTTAACAGTATTTTGAGTGACATATCGACCACAACAGTACTGTGAGTTACCTAACCACATAAATAGTAATGTGAGTGACCTAACCACATCAACAGTTGTATGAGTGATCTACCCACCTCAACAGTAGTGTGAGTGACAGATGCGGCTCAACAGTAATAAGAGTGGCCTACCCACCTCAACAGTAAAGTTAGTGACCTCCCACCTCCACAGTAATGTGAGTGACCTACCTACATTACAAGTAATTTGAGCAACCTACCCACTTCAACAGTAATGTGATTGGCATACCCACCTCAACAATAATGAGAGTGACCTACCCACCTAACCATTATTGTAAATGATCTATCCACCTCAACAGCAACATGAGTGAATTACCCGCCTCAACAGTAATGAGAGAGACCTACCCACCTCAACAGTAATGAGAGCGACCTATCCACTGCAAGGGTAGTATGAGTGACCTACCCATTTCAACTGTAATGTGAGTGACCTTCCCACCTTAACGGTAATGTGTGTGACCTACCCTCCTAAACAGTAATGTGAATGAATTACCCACCTCAACAGTAATGAGAGTGACCTACCTACCTCAAGAGTTATGGGAGAGACATACCCACCATAACACTACTGTGAGTGAGATAACCACATAAACAGTAATGTGAGCGATCTACCCACCTCAACAATAGTGTGATTGACCGACCCATCTCAACAATAATGAGAGTGGCCTACCAATATCAACAGTAGTGTTAGTGATCTACCCACCTCAACAGTAATGAGAGTCACATCCCACCTCAAGAGTAATATGAGTGACCTACCCAGCTCAACAGAAATGTGAGTGACCTACACTCCTCAAAAGTAATGAGAGTCACCACCCACCTCAACAGTAATGTGAGTGACCTACCCACCTCATCAGTAGTGACCTATCCACCTCACCAGTATGAGAGTGACTTACCCACCTCAACAGTAATGTGGGTCATCTATTCACCTCAACCGTAATGTGAGTGACCGCCTCACTTAAACAGTAATGAGAGTGACTTCCCACTCGTAAGTAATGTTGGTGACCTTCCCACCTCAACGGTAATGTAAGTGACCTACACACCTCAAAGGTATTGTGAGTTATTACCTACCTAAACAGTAATGTCAGTGAATTTCCCACCACAACAGTAATGTGAGTGACCGATCCAACTCAACAGTAACCAAATTGACCATTCCGGCTTAACAGTAATGTGAGTGACCGAACCACCTCAACAGTAATGTGAGTGACCTACCCACCTCAATAGTAATGTGAGTGACCTACCCACCTCAACAGTATTGAGGGTGACCTAACCACTTTAACAGTAAAATGGGTGATCTACCCACCTCAACAGTAATGTGAGTGACCGACCCACATAAACAGTAATGTGATTGACCTACCCACCTCAACACTAATGTCAGTGACCTACTCATCTCATCACCCACCTCAACAGTCATGAGAGTGATCTACCCACCTCAGCAGTAATGCGAGTGATCTACCCACCTCAAGAGTAATGTGAGTGAATTACCCACCTCAACAGTAATATGAGTGACTGACCCACCTCAAAAGTAATGAGAGGGACCTATCCACTTCAACATTAATATGAGTGATACACCCACCTCAGCTATAATGTGAGTGACCTGCCCACCTCATCAGTAATGAGAGTGACATAACCACCTCAATAGTAAGAAGAATAGCCTGCCCACCTCAACAGTAATATCAGTGACCTACCCATCTCAACTGTAATGAGAGTGACCTCCCACCTCAACAGTAATGTGAGTGACTTACCTACCTGAACAGTGAGTGACCTACCCGGTTCAACAGTAATGTGAGTGATCTATCTACCTCAACAGTAATAGGAGTGACCGACCCAACTCAACAGTAACGAGAGTGACCTATCCACCTTAACAGCAATGTGAGTGACCGAACAACCTCAAAAGTAATGTGAGTGACCTACCCACCTCAACAGTAATGTGAGTGAACTACCCACCTCAACAGTAATGAGAGTGTCCTACCCACCTCAACAGGAAAATGGGTGATGTACCCACCTCAACAGAAATGTGAGTGACCGACCAACTTAAACAGTAATATGAGTGACCTACCCACCTCAACACTAATGTCAGTTACCTACTCACCTCAACAGTAATGTGATTGACCTACCCACCTCAATAATAATAAGAGCACCCTGCCCACCTGAACAATAATGCGAGTGATCTACCCACTTCAACAGTATTTTGAGTGAATCACCCACCTCAACAGCACTGAGAATGACCTATCCACTTCAACAGCAATGTGGGTGACCTACCCACCTCAATTATAATATGAGTGACCTACCCACCTCAAGAGTAATGAGAGTGACCTACACACCTCAACTGTAATGCTAGTGATCTACCCACCTCAACAATAATGTGAGTAAATTACCCACCTCAACAGTAATGTGAGTGACCGACCCACCTCAAAAGTAATGAGAGAGACCTATACACATCAACAGTAATATGACTGAGCTACCCCCCTCAACTGTAATGTGTGTGACCTCCCCACCTCAGCAGTAACGAGAGTCTCCTACCCACCTCAACAGTAATATTAGTGACCTAACCACCTAAACAGCAACAATAATGTGAGTAACCTACCACCTGAACAGTGAGTGACCTATCCACCTCAACAGTAATTAAAGTGACCCACACACCTCAAAAGTAATGAGTTACCTCCCACCTCATCAGTAATGTGAGTGAATTACCCACCTCAACAGTAATGTTAATGACAGACCCAGCTCAACAGGAATGAGAGTGACCTATCCGCCTCAACAGAAGTATGAGTGACCGACCCTCCTCAACAGTAATGTTAGTGACCGACCTACCTCAGAAGCAATGAGAGTGACCTATCCACTTCAACAGTAAAATGAGTGATCTACCAACCTCAACTGTAGTGTGAGTGACCTACCCACCTCAACAGTAATGTGAGTGACCTACCCACCTCAGCAGTAATATGAGTGGCTTACACACCTCAACGGTAATGTGAGTGACCTACACACCTCACCAGTAATGAGAGTGACCTACCCACCTCAACGGTAATGAGAGTAACCTACCCACCTCAACAGTAATGATTGACGTACCCACCTCAGCAGTAATATTAGTGACTTACCCACCTTAACAGTAATATGAATGACCCTCCCACTGCAATTGTAATGTGAGTAACCTACCCACCGAAACGGTAATGAGAATGACCTACCCACCTCAACAGTAATGTGGGTGATATAGCCACCTCAACGGTAATGTGAGTGACCTACCCACCTTAACAGTAATGTGAGTGAACGGCTCACCTCAACAGTAATGTGAGTGACCTACCTTCCCCAGGAGTAATGAGTGACATATCTACCCTAACAGTATTGGGAATGACCTAACCACATCAACAGTCATATGAGTGATCTACCCACCTCGACAATAATGTGAGTGACAAACCACCTTAACAGTAATGTGACTTATCCACCATAACAGTACTGTGAGTGACCTAACCATATAAATAGTAATGTGAGTGAACTAACCACATCAACAGTAATATGAGTGATCTACTCACCTCAAAAATAATTTGAATGACCTACCCACCTTAACAGTAATTTGAGTAACATATCCACCACAACAGTAGTGTGAGTGACCTAACCGCATAAATAGTAATGTGAGTGACCTAACCACATCAAAGGTAATATGAGTGATCTACCCACCTCAACATTAGTGTGAGTGACAGATGCACCTCAACAGTAATAAGAGTGGCATACCCATGTCAACAGTAAAGTTAGTGACCTCCCCACCTCCACAGTAATGTAAGTGACCTACACACCTCAACAGTAATATGAGTGACATACCCACCTAAATAGTAATGTGATTGACCTACCCACCTCAACAATAATGAGAGTGACCTACCCACCTAACCAGTAATATGAATGATCTACCCACTTCAACAGTAACATGAGTGAATTACCTACCTCAACAGTAATGTGAGAGACCTACCCACCTCAACAGTAATGAGAGTGACCCACTTACGTCAACAGTAATATGAGTGACCTACCCACCTCAACTGTAATATAAGTGACCTACCCACCTCAACGGTAATGTGTGTGACCTACCCACCTAAACAGTAATGTGAGTGAATTACCCACCTCAACAGTAACGAGAGTGACCTACCTACCTCAACAGTAACGAGAGTGACCTACCTACCTCAAGAGTTATGGGAGTGACATACCCACCATAACAGTATTGTGAGTGACATAACCATATCAACAGTAATGTGAGTGATCTACCCACCTCACAGTAGTGTGATTGCCCAAGCCATCTCAACAATAATGAGAGTGGCCTACCAATATCAGCAGTAACGTTAGTGACCAACCCACCTTAACAGTAATGAGAGTCACCTCCCACCTCAAGAGTAATGTGAGTGACTTACCCACCTCAACAGTAATGTGAGTGACCTACACTCCTCAAAAGTACTGTGAGTTACCACCCACCTCAACAGTAGTATGAGTGACATACCCACCTCAACAGTGATGTGAGCGACCTACCGACCTCTACAGTAACGAGAGTGACCTATCCACTCATCAGAGATTTGAGTGACCGACCAACCTCAACAGTAATATTTGTGACCAACCAACCTCAACAGTAATATGAGTGACATACCCACCTCAACAGTAATGTGAGTGACATACCCACCTGAACAGTAATGAAAGTGACCTACCTACCTTAACAGTAAAATGGATTTTCTACCCACCTCAACAGTAATGAAAGTGATCTACCCACCTCAAGAGTAATGTGATTCTCCTACCCATCTCAACAGCAATGAGACTGACCTACCCACCTCAACAGTAATATGAGTGGTCTACCCAACGCAATAGTAATATGACTAAATTAGCCACCTCAACAGTAATATGAGTGACTAACCAACCTCAACAGCAATGAGAGTGACCTATCCGCTTCAACAGCAATATGAGTGATCCACCCAACTCAATTGTAATGTGAGTGACCTACCCGCCTCAACAGTAATGAGAGTGACCTAATCACCTCAACAGTAATGTGAGTGACCTATCCTCCTCAGCAGGAATATCAGTAACCTGCCCACATCAACAGTAGTGAGAGTGACCTACCCACCTCAACAGTAATGTGAGTGATTAAGCCACCCCAACAGTATTGTGAGTGACCGACCCACCTCAACGGTAATGTGTTTGACCTACCCACCTAAACAGTAATGTGAATGAATTACCCATAATAATGTGTGACTTCCCACCTCAACAGTAATGTGAGTGACCTATCTACCTTAACAGTAATTTGAGTGACCTACACACCTCAAAAGTAATGTGAGTTACCACCCACCTCAACAGTAATGTGAGTGATCTACCCACCTTAACAGTAATGTGAGTGACATATCCACAATAACAGTGCTGTGAGTGACCTAACCACATAAATAGTAATATGAGTGACCTAACCACATCAACAGTAATAAGAGTGATCTACCCACCTCAAAAATAAGTTGAGTGACCTACCCACCTTAATAATAATTTGAGTGACATATCCACCACAACAGTACTCTGAGTGACCTAGCCACAAAAAAGTAATTTGAGTGACCAAACCACATTAACAGTGATATGAGTGATCTACCCACCTCAACAGTAGTGTGAGTGACACATTCACTTCAATAGTAATAAGAGCGGCCTACCCACCTCAACAGTAATATTAATGACTTCCCACCTCCACAGTAATGTGAGTGATCTAACCACCTCAACAGCAATATGAGTGACCTACCCACCTCAACGGTAATGCGATTGACCTACTCACCTCAACAGTATTTAGAATGACCTATCCACCTAACCAGTAATGTGAATGATCTACTCACCTCAACAGTAACATGAGTGAATTACACACCTCAACAGTAATGTGAGAGACCTACCCATCTCAACAGTAATGAGAGTGACCTATCCACTTCAACAGTAATATGAGTGACCTACCCACCTCAACTATAATGTGAGTGACCTACCCACCTCAACGGTAATGTGCGTGACCTACCTACCTAAACAGTAATGTGAGTGAATTACCCACCTCAACAATAATGAGAGTGACCTACCTACCTCAAGAGTTATGGGAGTGACATACCCACCATAACAGTACTGTGAGTGACATAACCACATCAACAGTAATGAGGGTGACCTACCCAACTCAACAATAATGTGAGTGGCCTACCCACCTCATCAGTAATAATGTGAGTGACATATCCACAATAACAGTACTGTGAGTGACATAACAACATCAGCATTAATGTGAGTGATCTACCCACCTCAAGAGTATTGTGACTGACCGACCCATCTCAACAATAATGAGAGTGGCCTACCCATATCAATAGTAATGTTAGTGACCTACCCACCTCAACAGTAATGAGAGTCACCTTCCACCTCACGAGTAATGTGAGTGACCTACCCATCTCAACAGTAATGTGAGTGACCTACACACCTCAAAAGCAATGTGAGTTACCACCCACCTCAACAGTAATGTGAGTGACCTACACACCTCAAAAGTAATGTGAGTTAACAACTACCTCAACAGTAATGTGAGTGATTTACCCACCTCAACCGTAATTTGAGTGACCGACCCACCTTAACCGTAATGAGAGTGGCCTATCCACCTCAAGAGTAATGAGAGGGACCTATCCGCTTCAACAGTACCATGAGAGATCTACCCACCTCAACTGTAATGTGAACGACCTACCCACCTCAACGGTAATGTGTTTGACCTAACCACCTAAACAGTAATGTGAGTTAATTACCCACCTCAACAGTAATGAGAGTGACCTACCTACCTCAAGAATTATGGGAGCGACATACCCACCATAACAGTACTGTGAGTGACATAATCACATCAACAGTAATGTGAGTGATCTACCTACCTCAACAGTAGTGTGATTGACTGACCCATATCAACCATGATGAGAGTGGCCTACCCATATCAACAGAAATGTTAGTGACCTACCAACCTCAACAGTAAAGCGAGTCACCTCCCAACTCAAGAGTAATGTGAGTGACCTACCCACCTCAACAGTAACGTGAGTGACCTACACTCCTCAAGAATAATGTGAGTTACCAACCACCTCAAAAGTAATGTGAGTGAATTACCCACCTCAACAGTAATGTGAATGACCGACCCACCTCAACAGTAATGTGAGTGACCTACACTCCTCAAAAGTAATGTTTGTTACCACCCACCTCAAAAGTAATGTGAGTGAAGTACCCACCTCAACAGTAATGTGAGTGACCGACCCATCTCAACAGTAACGAGAGTGACCTATCCACCTCATCAGAAATTTGAGTGACCGACCCACCTCAAGAGTAATGTGAGTGACATACCCACCTCAACACTAAAATGGGTGTTCTACCCACCTCATCAGAAATGTTAGTGACCGATCCACCTCAACAGTAATGTGACTGACCTACTCACCTCAACAGTAATGTGATTGACCTACCCACCTCAACAGTAATGAGAATGACCTACTAACCTCACCAGTAATGTGAGTGATCTACCCACCTCAACAGTAATGTGAGTGAATTAGCCACCACAACAGTAATGTGAGTGACCGACCCACCTCAACAGCAATGAGAGTGACCTATCTTCTTCACCAGTAATATGAGTGATCCACCCACCTCAACTGTAGTGTGAGTGACCTACATGCCTCAACAGTAATGAGAGTGACCTACCCACCTCAGCAGTAATGTGAGTGACTTACCCTCCTCAGCAGTAATATGAGTGACCTTCCCACATCAACAGTAATGAGAGTGGCCCAATCACCTCAACAGTAATGAGAGTGGCCTAATCACCTCAACAGTAATGTGAGTGATATACCCACCATAACAGTAATGTGAGTGACCGACCCACTTAAACAATAATGAGAGTGACCTCCCACCTCAACAGTAATGTGAGTGACTTACCCACCTCAACAGTAATGTGAGTGACCTACACACCTCAAACATAATGTGAGTTACCGCTCACCTGAATAGTAATGTGAGTGACTTTCCTACCTTAGCAGTAATGTGAGTGACATATCCACCATAACAGTACTGTGAGTGACCTAACCACATAAATAGTAATGTGAGTGACCTAACCACATCAACAGTAATGAGAGTGACCTATCCACTTTAACAATATTATGAGTGACCTACCCATCTCAACAGTAATGTGAGTGACATCACCATAACAGTACTGTGAGTGACATAACCACATCAACAGTAATTGAATGATCCACCCACCTCAACAATGGTGTGATTGACCGACCCATCTCAACAATGGTAAGAGTGGCCCACACATATCAACAGTAATGTTAGTGACCTACCCACCTCAACAGTAATGAGAGTCACCTCCCACTTCAACAGTAATATGAGTGACCTACCCACCTCAACAGTAATGATAGTGACCTAAACACCTCAAAAGTAATGTGAGTTACCACCCACCTCAACAGTAATGTGAGTGAATCTTCCACCTCAACTGTAATGTGAATGACCGACCTACCTCAACAGTAACGAGAGTGACCTATCCCCTTCAACAGTAATGTGAGTGGCCGACCCACCTCAACAGTAACGTGAATGACCTACCCACCTCAACAGTAATGTGAGTGACCTACCACCTCAACAGTGATGAGTGACCTACCCACTTCAACAGTAAAATGGGTGATCTACCCACCTCAACAGTAATATGAGTAACCGACCCACTTAAGCAGTAATGTGACAGACCTACCCACCTCAATAGAAATGTGATTGACCTACCCACTCAAAAGTAATATGAGTGATCGACCCACCTCAAAAGTAATGTGAGTGAATTAACCACCTCAACACTGATGTGAGTGACCAACCCACCTCAACAGCGATGAGACTGATCTATCCATTTTAAAAGTAATATGAGTGATCTACCCACCTCACCTTTAATGTGAGTGACCTAACAACCTCAACAGTAATGTGAATGAACTACCTCAACAGTAATGTGAGTGACCTTCCCTCCTCAGCTGTAATATGAGTGACCTGCGCACCACAACAGTAATGAGAATGATCTACCCACCTCAACAGTAATGTGGGTGATCTACCCACCTCAACAGTAATATGAGTGACCGACCCACTTAAACGATAATCAGAGTGACCATCCCACCCCAACAGTAATGTGAGTGACTTCCCAACCTTAACAGTAATGTGAGTGACCCACACACCTCAAAAGTAATGTGAGTTACCACCTACCTCAACAGTAATGTGGGTGAATTACCAACCTCAGCAG